>PVKV010007506.1:0-35034 GCA_004027835.1 Alouatta palliata
TTCCCCAGGGAGCTGAGGGTCTAGTTCTCTGTAGAATCGAGCTCCTGCTGAGTAAGACCCACCCGCTTCCCCAGGGAGCTGAGGGTCTAGTTCTCTGTAGAATCGAGCTCCTGCTGAGTAAGACCCACCCGCTTCCCCAGGGAGCTGAGGGTCTAGTTCTCTGTAGAATCGAGCTCCTGCTGAAGGCTTGCTCTTGGCAGCAGCACACAGCCTCTTTGATCCTGTGGGGTCTGGGAGGGGCAGGGTGAGGGAGTATCCAGTGCCCTTCTCAGGTGGAGGCAGGCTGTTCAGCTGTGCAGGTGCTCATGAAACGCTGGTTGATTGTTTTACCTTCCGCCTTCACCCAGCACTTCCAGGCCAGGATGGTGACCTTAGGGTTAAGGGGAAGAACACACGCCACGTGTCAGCATTCATTCGTCTGGTGATTCTTGGTGTTAGACATCGCACTTCGTCTCATTTAATCTGCAGAATGACATTGACTGGGACATGTGGGCTTCAAACGTGGCTCAGGAAGAAAATTACTGGGCAAAAGGGTGGGCAGGAGCACCCTATGCTCAGCCTGGGCTCTGCGAGGCGTTCAGTGCAGGCTGCCAAATCTACGATGAGCTTTCGACCTCTTTCGCTGACTTCCACTTGCTTCTGAGCAGGATTTGGGCCCAAAAGAATTGAATTGGTGGATGTGGCAGAACCTCTGCCTGCAGACGTCGGGAGCTGCCTGACCAGGGTGTGCAAAGGGCAGAGGCAGGTGCCAGGAGATGCCTTTGCAGGCCTGCCCTGAAGGCACTAGCTGGGCCGCTCTAGTGACTTCAGGATTCTCTTTGCCTGAAGGTCTCCTTAGCGAGTGATGCTCCATCAGCTTCCCCACTGCAGCCTGTGCTTCTGCTCACTCCCACACTGGGCTCAAGCAGGGGCAGCATCCAGGCTGGGTCTCAGGGCTAAACAGGGCCGAGCTGCCCTCTACATGGCCCATGCAGTGGTCCTTTTCTCTTCTCTGTCTTTCAGCCCTTCTTCCTCTCGCTCCTTCTCTTCATCCCTACTTCCCCTCTTCTTTCCTTTTGTGGGAAGTAGAAAAGTTCTTTTTTAAAGTTTCCTTTCTTGCTAAACAATAAATCATAAATGTGCTAATAACTCTTTGTTAAGCCCTATCCTTTTTAGCTGTTAGACACGCCATGCTTGCAGGCATGTAGTACATTCTATGTCCTTGTACTTTAATCAAGATATCTGTGCTGGACGTGCTCACAAGCATGTTCCAGCTCTCCATTGCTTTTACCTGTTTTAAAAAGTTTTAAGTTATCAGTCAGTCAGGTTTTAGTTTAAACTGTGAGGTCTGGCTCCAGCCAATGGAGATCAGACACAGCAATAAGGATGACCCCCCAAATGCGTAAGGGATAAATTTGTTTTCCCTTGTTCATTGTATTCTTGTAGCAAGATGGCTTGTGAGAGTACCCTTTCTGCAGGCCAGGAAGTAAAAATTGCATTGCTGAAAGATCCTTTGTCTGAGTGCTAATTTTTCTTTGCGGCACCGAGCGTCTGTTTCCAACACCTTTCCTTTTTTCTCTTCTTTTCCCTCCTTCCCTCCCTTTCTTCCTTCTTTCCATTTCCCTCCCTCCTTCCGTTCCTCCCTCCCTCCCTCCCTCCCTCCCTTCCTCCCTTCCTCCCTTCCTCCCTTCCTCCCTTCCTTCCTTCCTTCCTTCCTTCCTTCCTTCCTTCCTTCCTTCCTTCCTTCCTTCCTTCTTTCCGGAATTGGCATCAAGAACTGAAAAAATTCTGTTTTGTAGTTTACATACAGTACAATTTGCTTTTTTGGTGTATAGTTTTGTATGTTTTGACAAATGCATAGTCATTGGACTGCACCATAATCTGGACAAAGGAGGTTCTACCAACCCCTGCACCATGCTGCACACTGCCCCCTGTGGTCATCCACTCCCGCCACACCCAGCCCCTGGCTACCATCTGTTCTCAGTCCCCAGAGTTTTGCCTTTCCTACAATGTACTATAAATGGAATCATACAATATTTAACCTTTTGAATCTATTGGAAGTAGTTGCCAGTGCCACAGAAAAATTAACACTGAGACAAAGGATCTTTCAGCAACCCAATTTTTACTTCCTGGACTGCAGGAAGGGTATCCTCACTAGCCATCGTGCCACGAGAGTGCAGTGAACAAAGGAAAACACACAAATAGATCCTGTATGCATTTGGGGTTGTCCTTACTGCTGTCTGTGATCTCTGTTGGCTGGAGCCAGACCTCACAATCTGAACTAAAACCTGATTGGCTAACAATTTAAAACTTTTCTAAACAGGTAAAAGCAATGGAGAGCTGGGACATGCCTGTGAGCACATCCAGCACAGATACCCTGGTTAAAGTACAAGGACATAGAATGTACTATGTGCCTGTAAGCATGGCGTGTCTAACAGCTACGTAGGATAGGGCTTAACGAAGTTATTAGCACACTTATTCTTAAACAAGAAAGGAAACTTTAAAAAAGAACTTTTCTACTTCCCACAATTTGAGTACTTTCTTGTAGGAATTATGTCCACAATTCTTCCATGCAATTGTTTGTCTCAATATTTGCATTCCTTTTCATGGCTGAGTAACATTCTATTACATGTACCACAATTTGTTCATCCGTTCCCCAGCTGAAGGACATTTTCATCGTTTCCAGTTTTTGATGGTCACAAATAAAGCTGCCATAAACATTCACATATAGGTCTTTGTATGAACGTAGGTTTTTATATCTTTTGAGCAAATATATTGGAGCAAGGTTGTTGGGTCATCTGGTATCTTTATAAGAAACTGCCAAACTTTTCCAAATCAGCTGTACTGTTTTACATTTTCACCAAGCCTATGTGGGAGTTCTACTTCCTTCTTTTCCTTCCCAGTGTAAGGGTTATTGCTGAGTTTAAAATGAGGAAACTGAGGCCAGCACAGGAAAATTAAACACCAATTTATTAAGCTCCCAGGCGAGGTTCTATGCTCCGGGGGAGGGGGGCCAGAGAAGTCGTGCTGGCTTCCTGGAACGAGGGGTTTTTATAGTTTTGGGAGAGCAAGGCATGGCCGGGTGTTCTAATTGGTTGCGGGGGAGTGAGATGGAAGCGGGGCAGGCTGTTATTGGTGGGTAGGTTGTTGGGCGGGTTTTTCTGGTGCAAGAGCTGGCCAGAGTTGCATCAGCTGGGGCTGTCCAGAGGGCTGTGTGCAGAGCTAGGTGCCGAGTGCAGAGGCGAGTGCCGAGTGCAGAGGTTAGTGCCAAGTGCAGATCCTGGTGTGGAGTTTCCAGGCGCGTCCGAGCTCCCGGCGAGGCAACCGGCCTTACACCTAGCACTTGGTATTACCAGTTTTTTTATTTTGCTTTTTTTAAATTTAAGCTATTCTAATAGGTGCAGAATGTTACCTGGTTGTGGTTTTAATCTGCATTTCCCTAATGATTAATAACATTGAGTGTGTTGTCACTGCTTATTTGCCATCCACGTCTTCTTTGCTGAAGTGTCTATTTAAATGTTTTGCTCATTTGAAAAAATTGGGTTGTTTGTTTTCTTATTACTGAGTTTGAGACTGTAAAGAATATATTCTGGATAGAAGCCAGATATGTGATTTGCGAATATTTTCTCCCAGTCTGTGGCCTTAGAATAACATGAGTTATTTCCACAGTGAGAAAATTGGCTAGGACTTGTCTTGTGGTCATATGCGGTCACAAAGGGGCTGGGATATACACTTCTACTCTGTGCCTAGAAAGGCAGAGAACTGGAGATATTCGTAGAATAGTACAAACGTCTGCTGTACACACTGCTTATACCAGTTCAGATTCTGCATAACAATATTTACTGAATGTTCTTCCATGTGAGCAAGAATCTCTCTACAGCAGAGATCAGCAAAGTACAGGCACGGGCCAAATCTGATGTGTTGTATGTTTTCATTTGTTTTTTTTTGTTTCTTTTTTAACAAACATTTGAAATCAATTTGATGGTAAAGAAAATTGACTTTGTTAGGCCAGGTGTGGTGGCTCAAGCCTGTAATCCCAGCATTTTGGGAAGCTAAGGCAGGCAGATCACGAGGTCAGAAGATTGAGACGATCCTGGCTAAGATGGTGAAACCTCGTCGCTACTAAAAATACAAAAAATTAGCCGGGCGTGGTGGCAGGTGCCCCGTAGTCCAAACTACTCAGGAGGCTGAGGCAGGAGAATCACTTGAACCAGGGAGATGGAGGTTGCAATGAGCCAAGATCACGCCACTGCACTCCAGCCTGGGTGACAGAGGGAGACGCTGTATCACAAAACAAAAAAACAAAAAGACTGACTTTAAACTCTAATTAATCAAAATATGACTAGTCCAGAAAGGATTATTCTCACTGGTTGAACTGTATTACAAAAAAGTTGTAATTAATCATTCTTGTGTTATTGTTTTTGAGACGGAGTTTCATTCTTGTTGCCCAGGCTACAGTGCAATGGCGCGATCTTGGCTCACTACAACCTCTGCTCCTGGGTTCAAGCAATTCTCCTGCCTCAGTCTCCCTAGTAGCTGGGATTACAGGCATGTGCCATCACGCCCAGCTAATTTTTGTATTTTTAGTAGAGACAGGGTTTCTCCATGTTGGTTAGGCTGGTCTCCAACACCTGACCTCAGGTGATCCGCCCACCTCCCCCTCCCAAAGTGCTGGGATTACAGGCGTGAGACACCATGCCTGGTCATTCTTGTATTTTTAATTTGTCCAAAAAATGTGTGTAAATTTGTTTCCTCTCATTATTATAAGTATTACAGATAATATCCTTGATTTTGGCTTGTGGCCCACAAATTCGAAAATATTCACCCTCTGACACTTGAAAATGTTTGCCAAACCTGTTATGTAGAATGGCTTTTCAGAGCTGCATAGTATTCTATAATTTTCAATCATATGTACATATTGTAAGTTTTTATGTTTTTATTTTTCAACTATATTGGTTCTAGATTCTTCCTATTCAAACAATGTAGCAATATAGACCCTTGTGCGTATATCACAACTATAATCATTGATAATTTCCTTGGAATAGATTCCTAGAAGTGGAACTACTGACTCAAAGGGTGGGTACATTTTGCAGATTTTTTTTTTTTTTTTTTTTTTTTGAGACCGAGTCTCACTCTGTTGTCCAGGCTAAAGTGTGGTGGTGTCATTTCCGCTCACTGCGAACTCTGCCTCCCAGGTTCAATTGATTCTCCTGCTTAGGCCTCCGAGTAGCTGGGATTATAGACACACATCACCATGACTGCTAATTTTTTTTGTATTTTTAGTGGAGACACGGTTTCACTATGTTGGCCAGGCTGGTCTTGAACTCTTGACCTCAAATGATCTGCCTGCCTTAATCTCCCAAAGTGCTGGGATTACAGGCGTGAGCTAGCATGGCCGTCCCATTTTGCAGATTTAGTATTTCTAAGTAACTCAGTATTTCTAAGTAATCTGTCAGAAAGTTAGCATTTCACATCCCCACCTGCAGTGAGTGGTAAATGTGCTTTTTGGCTTTAACGTTTTCCATAATGAATGGTTCAATGCTATAGCATTAGCCATGTATATTTCTTATTTTGTCAATGGCTTCTTCAAGCCCCTTGTCTAGCTTTCTGTGGGATGATTCTTTATCCTTTATTCAGCATCCAGCAGTGCCCTGGACAAGTGGCTGTGAAGTTATTTGCAAGGGTGTATTAAACCCGGCTGAAATACTTCTCAGGGGAGCTGTCCAGCTACATTCGCTGAGTGAAGGCAAATGTAGTCCCTTTTCTCTGCTATGTTCATATGTGCCGTGAGTTTTAAAAGACTCTCCCTTCAGTCAGTGGATGACATGTGCTGCTTAGCAAGAAGGTGAAGTTCCACTCATCTAATCAGTCACATCTTGGAGTTTGAAAAAATGGCACAAGAACACTGAAAGATGTGTTAGAAGCAAGTTTTCTGGTTTGGGATTCATGAGAATTTCTTGGCTCCCAAGCAGACCCAATTCTAACAGTGACAGGGGCAGACATGTGGGAGAGTTGGGGGAAGATTCTGGGAGTACCACCTGGCTATGAGAAGCTAAGGATATTTTCCTATGGTTAAAAATAAAGTCGCCGGGCCTGGTGGCTCACGCCTGTAATCCCAGCACTTTCGGAGGCTGAGGCAGGTGGATCACCTGAGGTCGAGCATTCAAGACCAGCCTGACCAACATGGAGAAACCCCATCTCTACTAAAAATACAAAATTAGCCCGGTGTGGTGGCACATGCCTGTAATCCCAGGTGCTCAGGAGGCTGGGGCAGGAGAATCACTTGAGCCTGGGAGGCGGAGGTTGTGGTGAGCCGAGATCATGCCATTGTATTCCAGCCTGGGCAACAAGAGTGAGACTCCATCTCAAAAGAAATAAAAAATAAAAATAACAAAATAAAATAAAGTTGATGTTTTGGAAAGTGGTGAGAAACAGATGGGGGTGAAGGATGAGTACCCCCGTTGCTTTGTTGAGGACTCTGAAGCGTTCTCACATCCCAGGGCTCATTAGTGAGTGGAAGAAGGAAGCCAGGTGTCTCTGAGCCAGGTTGGTTCAACAGTAGCCGGACCACCATGCTACTGGGGAAGCCGCAGAAGAGGCTCTGGCGTAAGCACCACTCCTTAGGAAGCCACAGGGTTATTTTTCTTAATGCTCATTGTTTTTAAGGCCCTGGGTGGGCGGAAGAAGATCTTTTGTAACCTGTATCCTTGTCACCACTGATTTTTGGGATTTTACATTCTTTTGGCTTATTTCTCCATTGATATAATTGTCACTTGTAGCGTTCAAACTCTGGGAGAGTAAGTTCTAAGTGAGCTCTTGATGTCAATTAATAGGTTCGTTCCAATTTTCTTGGGTTGGAGATGTGAAGAGACATAAAAGAAAGTACAGTCTTTGCTTTAAAGCAGCTCGCAGACTAGTGGAGTGGATGCCACAGAAGCAATGATTCCAGTGAAGTATGAAAGGGGTCCAGAGACTGATGTCCACGTTGTTCTGGACCATTTAGAGCAGGTGGGAGTGGAGGATGATGGTAGGGGAAGGCTTCCCAGAAAAAAGAAACCGAGTTGAGCTTTTGATGGGAAAAAAAGTGACCAGTGGGACAAGCAGAAAGAATTGCAGGGACAGGGATGAACAGGTACAGGCTCTCAGGCTTCCGGCAACCAGCTATCCCAAATATTTCTTGACTTGTTGTGACATACCAGGCATTGCCCTCCAAGCTGCAGTACAGCAGTGTTCTCTAAATAAGACTTGGTTGGAATATTTGAATCTCTCAGAAGTTTACTTTCCTTACCTTGCCCCTTAAAATTCCCAGGCTGGTGAGAATGGGGATGAAATTGTTTGAAAAGGGCAGAGTAAATGAAAAAAATCACTTCATGGCAGGGCGTGGTGGCTCACACCTGTAATCCCAGCACTTTGGGAGGGTGAGGGTGGCAGATCACAAAGTCAGGAGATTGAGACCATTCTGGCCAACATGGTGAAACCCTGTCTCTACTAAAACTACAACAAATTAGCTGAGCGTGGTGGTGCATGCCTGTAGTCCCAGCTACTCGGGAGGCTGAGGCAGGAGAATCGCTTGAACCTGGGAGACAGAGGTTGCAGTGAGCTGAGATTGCACTACTACACTCCAGCCTGGGCAACAGAGCTGTACAGCCGGGATTTCAACTAGGTACGTTTGCTCTTCCAGTAGACACGGAGGAGTGGCTTAGAAAGCTGCGTTGTTGGACACAAGGCATATGTCGTGGGCTTGTTTTATGTATGCCTGGGCCACACTGTTTGGGTCTGAGAGGCTCTTCTGGGCTATGACCAGCTCCAACAATCTGTTTTCCCTTGTTTTTTTTCTGACTTTCTTTCACACATTCTAGATCATACGGCTTTTCTGATCAGAACAAATAAAAATGTTTTATGTCCTCCCTTTTCTGAGCTTTGGATGTTACTGTTTGTGCACAGTTCTGGAAGCAGATGGAGCCTGATAGAAATCCCAGATGATAACCCAGATTCGAAATCTCCTTGAAAATGCCTGCATAGCATAAATACCCTTGAGCATATGAGAGACAGTGACAGAGACTGAGAGACAGAGATACAGGGACAGAGAGAGACAGAGAGACAGAAACAGAGGAATAGAGACAGAGTCACATAGAGAGAAATAGAGACAGAGATAGAGACAGAGACAGAGATAGAGACAGAGAGAAATAGAGACAGAGACAGACAGAGATACAGAGACAGAGGCAGAGAGAGAAATAGACAGAGACAGAGATAGAGAGACAGAGACAGAGAGACAGAGATAGAGACAGAGACAGAAGGACACAGAGGGGTAAGAAAGATAGAGACAGAGAAAGAGATAGAGAAACAGAAGCAGAGACAGACAGAGTGCTGCAGAAAATCCACCTTTGCCTGCAATGCCCAGTGCAGCTGGATAGCATCATGGAGGAGTCATCATCCACACCAATATTCTGATAGATTCTGAGCTACAAGCTTCCAGAATATTAGCAGCTGAGCTCCTCCCCCTCGGGAGGAGATAAAGACAGAGAGAAAGATAGACAGAGGGAGAGGGAGAGATAGTGATGTGGAGAGATAGAGATGGAGATGCAGAGACAGAGAAATAGAGACACAGACACATAGAGACAGAGAGAGAAATATACAGAGACAGAAACAGAAATATACACAGACAGAAATAGAGAAATATACAGAGACAGAAACAGAGAAATATACAGAGACAGAAACAAATGTACAGAGACAGAGACAGAAATATACACAGACAGAAACAGAAATATACACAGACAGAAACAGAAATATACAGAGACAGAAACAGAGAAATATACACAGACAGAAACAGACAGAAATATACACAGACAGAAACAGAGAAATATACAGAGACAGAAACAGAGAAATATACAGAGACAGAAACAGAGAAATATACACAGACAGAAACAGAGAAATATACACAGACAGAAACAGAAATATACAGAGACAGAAACAGAGAAATATACAGAGACAGAAACAGAGAGAAATATACAGAGACAGAAACAGAGAAATATACAGAGACAGAAACAGACAGACAGAGACCAAGAGACAGAAATAGAGAGAGAGGGAAAGAGATACAGAGTGGAAGAGACAGAGGGAGACCAAGGGGCAGAGAAAGTGTGTGTGTGTGTGTGTGTGTGTGTGTGTGTGTGTGTGTGGGTGTGCTGATGGTGCTGTTGCCTCTTTGTATTTTGGGGTCTAGGGGTGCCAGGGGTTCCTTGGCCCTTCTGTGGCCCTTGCTCCTAGTCTCCTCGGGTACGAGTGAGTTGAGAAGTAGGGGGCTGCCTTTGCCCTGGGAGAACCGTGCTGAGCACCTTCCAAGTGCTGGCCTTCTAGAAATAGCCCGTCTGCCTCCTGACAGAATCCAGAAGCCCGAGTCAGGTGTCTCCAAAAGGGTCCCAGTTCATTGCCGGGTGCACAGTGTGAGCTACTGTTCCGTCTAGGTGTGGGAAGAAAGCCTCCCCTGAAGCTGTTACCTCGAAAGTCAATTCCCCTTGCATTTAAATGGGAGCTCAGAGCACTGTGCAGAAATCAGCGGTTAAATTGAATTGGAGCTTGATTAAGGGTTCTGACCTACGATAAATCACCTGGGAAACGGCCTTTTCGCAGCATATTTGGCCGGGCTGGGGAGGAGCTCAGCTGCTAATATTCTGGAAGCTTGTAGCTCAGAATCTATCAGAATGCTGGTATGGAGTCTGCGTGCTGACATCTGGCTGGAGTGGCATTGTAGGCAAAGCTGAGTTTTCTGCAGCCCTCGCTCTGAATTTCCTGACAGAACTTTCTCACCTCCGGTTTGCCCCATCTTACTTTCATCTCTTCTTCCTCACCCTGCCTAAGCTCTGGGGGTGTCTCTCTCTTCTCGCCATCTGAGAAGGTGGTGGGGGTGTGTGAAGGGCAGAGACTACGTCTTTTATTCTGCCTCCACCTCTGTGAGGGTGGCAGAGTCATTCACTTCTTGGATCCTTATTTACAAATAAAATTCTGGTAGCCTTCCTATCTGTCTTGCAGGGGTGCTTGAAGGACAACAGGAAGGAATAACAGTCATAAAAGTGCTTCTCAAAGAATAAAGTGCTGTTTGAAGGGCAAGGGTTAGTAGTTCTTTTGTGTTTATTTGTGGTTGTTTCTTAGAAGTGGAGTGACCAGGCCAGACGCGGTGGCTCGTGACTGTAATCCCAGCACTTTGGGAGGCCAAGGCAGGCAAATCACGAGGTCAGGAGTTTGAGACCAGCCTGGCCAACATGGTGAAACCCTGTCTGTAGTTAAAAAATACAAAAAATTAGCTTGGCATAGTGGTGGGTGCCTGTAATCCCAGCTACTCAGGGAGGCTGAGGCAGGAGAATCACTTGAACCTGGGAGGCGGAGGTTGCAGTGACCCGAGATAGGGCCATTGTACTCCACACTCCAGCCTGGGTGGCAGAGCAAGACTCTGTTTCAAAAAAAAAAAAAAAAGAAGTGTAGTGACCATCAGCAGCTGGTGGAAAGGATACAAATGGGTCTTCCATATGACCTTCACTTCTGTGACCTTGGCCAACTTACGTAGAGCCTGAATGACTCCATCAATAAAACTGGGAAATAGTGAGACTGTTTCCTTGGGCTTATGACCATATAGTGGTAGGCTCAAAGTCAGGATGCAAAGCAGGGTGTACAATAAGCTATCAGCAACCAGTGAGCCAAAGTCAGAGGGGGAGGATGGAGAAAAAGACTCCCTCATTTGGTGTGGGGGTGATCATAAGCTTTTCAAAACTATGTTTGACTTTGTATGTTTTTTCCTAGATTTTCCATAATGCCAACCTACATTTTCTATAAAGCACTACCTCTGACACTGTGAACCCCAAAAATCTGAGACATGTCTCAGTCAATTTAGGAAATTTATGTTGCCATCGTAAAGGATGCATGCCTGTGACACAACTTCAGGAGGTTCTGATGACAAATACATAGACAAATGGTTGCATTCTTTTGAGTTTCTGATTAGCCTTTCCAAAGGAGGCCATCAGATATGCATTTATCTCAGTGAGCAGAGAAAGGTGACTTCGAGTTCTGTCTGTCATTTGCCCACAAGGAAATTCCTTGTGAGGGAGGCATGGAGCTTTTTAATCTTAGTAGCTATCTTTTTTTAGCAATAAAATGAGAGGCAGTTTTGCCCTAAGCAGTTCCCAGCTTGAGTTTTCCCTTTGGCTTAGTGATTTTGGGGTTACAAGATTTATTTTCCTTTCACAATATTTTTTTTGCTTGTTTTTTTGAGACAGGGTCTGTTCTTGTCGCCCAGGCTGGAGTGCAGTTGTGTGATCTCGACTCATTGCAACCTCCGCCTCCCAGGTTCAAGCAATTCCTCTGCCTCAGCCTCCCAAGCAGCTGGGATTACAGGGGTGCGCCACCATGCTCCGCTAATTTTTTGTATTTTTAGTAGAGACAGGATTTCACCATGCTGGTCAAGCTGGTTTTGAACTCCTGACCTTGTGATCCGCCTGGCCCGGCCTCCCAAAGTGCTGGGATTACAGGCGTGAGCCACCGTGCCTGGCCCTTTCCCAGTGTTTAGAGGATTTGATGAAAAAGGAAACTTGTGTCTGTCACGTCTTTCCCAGTCTCCTGCCTCCCTCCATGGCTGCCTTCCCCAGCCCCACCCAGAGCCAGCTTGGTGCAGCCGGGGTGGACAGGGACAGTCTCTGGGCCCCGCTGCCCTGCAGTCTATGGAGCCGCCCTGCTGGAGGGGCTGGGCTGGGCAGCCTCTGCTGGTTGGGGATGGTTTGGGAGGTTTACTCCAAGGCCTGCTACAGAAGGGCAGCGTCATCCTCTCCCATGGCTGGAGACCACATTTACGCTGCAGCCCTTGGAAGGGCGTGAAATGGACACGACCCTCTGCTGAGCTTCCGCCCTGTGTAAACATCTTTGGGAGCAGCACCCATTTAATTGTCCATGAGTCCTGAGAAGAAGATGTTGCTATTGGCCCTTTGATTTTGCAGCTGGGGATCCTGAGGCTCAGAGAGGTTAAGCAACTTCTCTATGTCACACAGCTGGTTAGGAACTGAGCTGGGATTTGAACCCAAAGGTCTTCAAAGGTGGGACCCTTTGTGTCAGCAGGAGGCTGTCAGCAGAACATTGTGGGAGAGACAGTGAGTAGATTGCACTGGGTGGGGGGCGTTGGGGGGGAAGGGAGAGAATATGTTCAGCGGGGAATACGCAGCCCCCACCTTGATCATAAAATAGCAAGAAAGTGTCCCAAGACCCAAGAAGGAAGTTAGCCTAGACCTTATTTTTCAACACAAAATGTAACAATGTGACATTGTTAAGAAACAGAGATTCAGGGTCTAAGACCCTGGTGGAACAACTCCAGGTTTCGCTACCTCTCCTGGGCAGCTCTCCCGCGACGACCTTTGGCTTGGGAGTGGCAGGTCATCTGTGAGCACGGGTGACCAGGTCCCCGGCGCTTGCCTGCTGGTTACAGCCTTGCCTGCAGGTTCGGGCACTGTGTGGTTGGACAGGAAGGTGGCTGGCACTATGAAATATACATCTGACCTTTCTGCGGGCTCTGCCACTTCATCCTTCCAACAGCAAGCCAGGGCGGTGGCGGTACTACTCCCTCCTCCCTCACTAGCATCCTCTTTTCCACAAGGACGAAAGGTAGGGGAAGCTGAGAAACGATGGCACAGGATTTGAACTCAGGACTGTCCGGGCTCACAGTTGTGTGACGATTCCATACCACCTTGCTGTCCTAGACAGGATAGGAGCCCTCAGACAGGACACGTGGCCTTTCTGAAGCTAAAATAGTGAAAGGCAAAGGAGGCCCTTACCCGAAGCACGCAGCCGTGAAGGTGCACACGGCTCTCCTCTGGCTCCTCTCCAAGGATGGGTTCTCCTCTCCCGCCAGGCCAGGCACACCGCGGGCAGACAGGAAACATACCTGCGGTCCGGGCCTCTCTCACACTCCAGAAATATCATTCACAGACAAGGAAGAGAGAGACAGCATGAGAGGAAGGGAAGAATGGTCACCAGCTGCACAGCAGCGTCCTGGGAGGTTGGGTTATAGCCAGAGACGCATATGGGCCTCAGCTGCAGGTCAGGGCGTGGACACGGAGGCAGCCAGGCCTGATTTGCTGGGGGAACCGCTGGGCCAGGCGTGGAGAAGGGGTTTTGCCGTGTGGGCAGCAGCTTGCAAGCAGCCTACTGCAGAGAGCTGGAGCTGCTGCTTCTAAGCTGAAAGGAAAAGAAAGGCACATCTTTCAGAGCCGCCCAGTGCCCCCATCACAGTGCCTGGCTCCGACCTCCCGCTGGGCCCATCACAAGACCTCTTGGTTGGGGACATCAGTGACCTGCAACAGAGTCAGGGAAGAACATCCTGGCCAGGAGTGACCCACGGAAGAGACTGACCACAGGGTCCTGGTAAATGCCTGGGAGTGACAGCCTGAGACCCACTATCTCTTTCCTGTCTGCCTGTTGTAGTTAAAAACTACACATTTGTAGTTAAAAACTACAGCTGCTTGCTGGGAGTGGAGGTGGCTTCCCACGGCTTCTTGTGCAGTGTTGGGCTTGGCTCACTGTCCCCCAGGCAGGGGGAGACTGCTGTGTTCAAGCGGAGTGCTGGGTGCATGCGGAAACAGAATAGGGAGCCCCCACTGGGGCAGGCGCTGGGGGCTCTTCACGGTGTCAGCTCACTCAGCCCTCAGGTCACCCTCTCCTCAGGTGTGACCTGCCGTGTACAGGTGTGGAAATGGAGACCTGTGCTGGGTCCCAGAATGACACTGGGCCATCGGAGACAGCCAGGAGAGACCTGCCGGGTTCCCTCTGCGGAGACACGGGCTACAGCCCAGAGAGGAAGACACTTTATTCACTTGTCAATGGAGCAGAGGCACTGGTCGCTCCAGTCTCTTGCTGTGCCTTGAAAAGAGGAGAGAGAGAATGTGGGGTCCGAGGCTTGGGCTACAGCCCTGGCTACCCCAGTTCCCCAGGCAAAGCAGTGACCTTTCTGAGATGGACCATCTCCAAGCATCAGGAAGCGTGGGGAACCGTAGAGAAGAGAAAAATAATCATGCCTGCTGTCCTCAGCACCCAGGCTTGCTGCACGGACAGAGGAGGTGACAAGTGTCATTTTTTCCTGGGGGCTGCACACCCTGACTCACGTGTCATGTGCTGAACTATGTCTCTGCAAAATACATGCAGTCCTCACCCCCCGGCCCTTGGAATGTGACTGTATTTGAAGATAAGGTCTTCAAGGAGGCAATTAGGCCAGCCTGGGGCCCTTAAAAGAAAAGGAGATTAGGCCGGGTGCGGTGGCTCATGCCTGTAATCCCAGCACTTTAGGAGGCTGAGGCGGGTGGATCACGAGGTCAAGAGATCAAGACCATCCTGGCCAACATGGTGAAACCCTGTCTTTACTGAAAATACAAAAATTAGCTGGGGATGGTGGCACACGCCTGTAGTCCCAGCTACTCTGGAGGCTGAGGCAGGAGAATCACTTGAACCCAGGAGGCAAAAGTTGCAGTGGGCCGAGATCGTGCCACTGTACTCCAGCCTCAAAAAATAATAATTAAAAAGAAAAAGGAGATTAGGATGCAGATACACACAGAGGGAAGACCACGTGAGGACACAGGGAGGGAAGACCACAGAGGGAAGACCACGTGAGGACACAGGCAGGGAAGACCACAGAGGGAAGACCACGTGAGGACACAGGGAGGGAAGACCACAGAGGGAAGACCATGTGAGGACACAGGGAGAAGACAGCTTTCGGCAAGCCAAGGAGATCGGCTTCAGAGAAACCAACGCTGCTGACACCTTGATCTTGGACTCCTAGCTGTCAAAATTATTTAAAAAATACATTTCTGTTGTTTAGAATGACGGGCCAGTGCCTGACGCTGTGACTGTGTCAGACCAGAAACGGGCAGGAAGTGAGACAAGGGAGCAAAGGTGCGACTGTCCGCTGGGGCAGCCAGGAAAGGCTTCCTGGAGGAGGCAGACTCAGCTTTGGTTTTCTAATCTGTAAAATGGGGAAGACAGTAGTTTGGCTTTCAGAGCTATAAAGAGGACAAAATGAGGGAATTCACATACGTGACTGTATATGCATTGGTGAATTTCAGCACAATTTCTACCACTGTCATTTTAATAATGACAATATAAGGTAATGATAAGATGAGGATTTCAAGATCTGGGGATGAAGGATGAAGTAGCATGGGAAAAGGCAGACATTAGGGGAGCGGACAGTGAGGAACCCTCCGTCCCAGGAAGGGCAGATCTCCAGAAAGCAGTGAAAGATTCAGGTCAGGTCCCCCAATTAGCACAGTCATATGGGGGCAGGTCTCCAGCATCTCCATAGAGCCTGTGTTGCAGGTGAAAGCCTCATTTGGGGTCCATCAGATCCATCAGTCCTCTCTTCTCTTCTCCTCTCCTCTCCCCTCCCCTCCCCTCCCCTCCCCTCTCCTTTTTTCTCTTTTCTTTTTTGAGACAGAGTCTGGCTCTCTTGCCCAGGCTGGAGTGCAGTGGTGCAATCTTGGCTCACTGCAACCTCCACCACCCAGATTCAAGCGATTCTCCTGCCTCAGCCTCCCGAGTAACTGGGATGGCAGGCGCCCGCCACCATTCCCGGCTATTTTTGTATTTTTAGTAGAGATGGGGTTTCACCATGTGGGCCAGGCTGGTCTCAAACTCCTGATCTCAAGTGATCCACCTGCCTCAGCCTCCCAAAGTGTTGGGATTACAGGTGTAAGCCACCGTGCCAGCCCCATCAGTCATTTTCTGAGGGTCAGGGGGCCATGCTTGTTGCAACCTTTTTTCTTTTTTCTTTTACTTGCTGCTTCCTTCATTCCACAGTTACTGATTAGTGCATTGGGCCTTTCATCTGTGCTGGGTACTGGGCATGCAGCAGTGCGCAGAGGACACAGCTCCCGTTCCCTGTGGCGTTTGTCTTACCTCGGTGTGCAGAGGACTTTACTGCCTCCTGGCTACCTCCTATGGCTGGGCGAATTCCTGCAGAGAAGGGTGGGGAGCAGAAAGCCTGTCCCAGCCGCCCATGCTCCCAGGTTGCAGTGCTGCGTTGCTGAACCTGTATTCTGTA
This sequence comes from Alouatta palliata, assembly GCA_004027835.1. Lineage (NCBI taxonomy): Eukaryota > Metazoa > Chordata > Mammalia > Primates > Atelidae > Alouatta > Alouatta palliata. The sequence continues at coordinate 16,040 of PVKV010007506.1, forward strand.
GGAGGGTGAGGTTCGCCGTGGGCATCAGTGAGGGAGCTGCAAGAGGAGGCTGTGAGAAGCTAACAGCAGGTCTGGGGTGGTTGCCACCAGTAACACATCAGCTTTAATCCTGCTTTTATCTTAATAACCACTGTAACAAAAATTGAATTATGCACACTAATAATAGCCAGTGTCTAAAGAGAGGAGTGTGGCTTATTACGGTAAGGCCTTTTGCCAGGAACTGCTGGAAGGCTGAGAGCTTGCAGTCTGGAATGGCTGTGATGCTGACATTGACTCTGGATCAGGGTCAGCAGACAGATTAAGTGAACCCTTAGCCCCATTCCTGCACTTGTGGCAGGCAGCACTCATCAGCTGCCACACTCATCCCTGTGGCTCTCTTGATCTGTCTCAGGAAAGCCCCTACCTGCTGAAATTAGTGGAGGAATCACGCTTATTTATTGTCTCACCTGTATCCTAGAGGCTTTTATGCCGACCTAGGCCCAAGCTTTCAGAGTCTAGTTTCTTGAGGGATAGTCCTTGAGCTACTTTATCAGAATGGTTACAGCCTGGCAGCTTGTTTAAAATGCAAATTCCTGTGCTCTTCCCTAGAGCTAGGGAATCAGAATCTTTGGGGAATTTCAAAGAGGACACTAAGGTGATTTCTTTCTTTTTATTTTATTTTATTTTTATTTTTGTACTTTAGGTTCTGGGGTACATGTGCAGATCATGCAGGGTTGTTGCATAGGTACATACGTGGCAAGGTGGTTTGCTGCCTCCATCCCCCCATCATCTATATTTGGCTTTGCGAATGTTCCTAACCACTGCTTTGGGGACCGGAATTCATACCAGGTGTTTTCTTTTGGGCCTGTGTGCTGGAGGGAGGGTGAGGGTCAGAAGAAAGACATCCTGAGGCCGGGCGCAGTTGCTCGCACCTGTAATCCCAGCACTTTGGGAGGCCGAGGCGGGCAGATCATGAAGTCAGGAGTTCGAGACCAGCCTGATCAACATGGTGAAACCCTGTCTGTACTAAAAATACAAAAATTAGCTGGGCGTGGTGGCACACGCCTGTAGTTCCAGCTACTTGGGAGGCTGAGGCAGTAGAATTGCTTGAACCCGGGAGGCGGAGGTTGCAGGGAGCCAAGATCACGCCACTGCACTCCAGCCTGGGCAACACAGCAAGACGCTGTCTCAAAACAAACAAACAAAAAGCAACAACAAAAAACTTCTTGAATCCCTTTGCACAGAGTTAATGCTGAAAAAGACAATTGTTTTCAGGCGAAAAGTCTGTTCGTGCAGCCTCATTGGCTGTTTTTGGGTGTAAGGGGCGGGACGAGTAGGAGTCAAGAGGACAGGCTCTGACAGGTTCGAATCCCAGCCCCGCCACTCACTAGCTGTGAAAACTTGGGAGGTTTCCTTGGCCCCTTCTGCCTTGGTCTTACCAGCTGTGACAATAAAAAGTCTCTAAATATGGCCAAATGTGCCCAGGGGAGAATCACTTCCAGTGAAGAGTCACTGAAGTAGACGGAGATAGCAGATCAAGTGCTTTTTTAGCTGGCATTTTGACCAGAAATAAGGAAAAATGAATCGAGCATGTAAGCTATTAACTTTGGCACGCATGGGGTTCCTGAAAATTAAAGAATAGATAATACAGCCTGTATAGGCCTTTCCTCCTCAAAGATAACAAAAAGTGAACACTGACGGAGCTATTGGGTCAGGCTGGGTACTGTTCTGTGTGCTAATATATAGTCATGAACAATTTAATCCTCACAATGACGTATAAGGTGGTTACTGTGATTATTCCCAGACGAGGAGACTAAGAACACCTCCCGAAGTTTTACACCTAGTGAACAGAAAGGTCGAGATTCTGATCTGGGCAGAAGGCGGTAGGAGCCTGTGCTTTTAATCCTACCCGATCCTGTTCCTTATACCCACAGTGAAGAATACCTGATCCCAAATGTCAGTTGCACCACAGAGAAACGGTGCTAGGTCAGCAGGAGGCAGTCTTTTTTTTTTGAAACAGGGTCCTGCTCTATTGCCAAGGCTGGAGTGCAGTGGCACGATCACAGCTCACTGCAGGGTTGATCTCCTGAGTTCAAGCAACTCTCCCATGTGAGCCTCCAGAGCTGGGACTACAGGCATGCACCACCATCCCCAGCTAAATTTTATTATTATTACCATTACTATTTTTTTTGAGACAGAGTTTCACTCTTGTTGCCCAGGCTGGAGTGCAATGGTGCAATCTCGGCTCACTGTAACCTCTGCCTCCCGGGTTCAAGCGATTCTCCTGCCTCAGCCTCCCGAATAGCTGGGATTACAGGCACTGGACACCACGCCTGGCTAATTTTCTATTTTTAATAGAGATGGGGTTTCTCCATGTTGGTCAGGCTGGTCTTGAACTCCCAACCTCAGGTGATCCGCCCTCCTCGGCTTCCCAAAGTGCTGGGATTACAGGTGTGAGCCACCGAACCCGGCCTGTTATTTTTTTTTGTAGAGCCAGGGTCTCCCTTTGTCATCTGGGCTGATCTTGAACTCCTGGATTCAAGTGATCCGCTTGCCTCGTCCTCCCAAAGTGCTAGGATTGTAGTCACGACCTGCCATGCCGGGCCAGAAGGCAGTCTTTACAGTAGAAAAGGCATGGGCTTAGAGCACCATGAGGCAGGGGTTTGCTTTCTGACTCTTCATGTCAGCTGTATAGGCTGAACAAGTTACCAAACCCTTGTGGACATTGTGAAAGGAAATTAAATTTTGGGACCCCAGACTCACCATGGCAATGCTAATTGACAGCTTATCTTTACAGCTGCAGTCACCCCGGGCCTGCCAGACACAAATGCATATTTTGTGTTATCTTAGATAAAATGCAGATTCCTGACATTTTTCCTTTGCCCGTTTTGTTTAGGAGAAAACTGTGTGCTTCTCAATATCCTGCCCTTTCCCCTTTAAATTTGGAGGCCTCAAAATCATCTTCAGAGAAAGGCAAAGACCTGTCTCCTTGGCGTGTCCTTAACTTTGGCAAATAAGTCTCCCAAAATGATTGAGGCTTGTCTCGTCATTTTCTTTGATTGACAAGATTAATAAGACCTACTTTGAAGGGTTACTGTAAGTTATTTGAGGTAATATAGATAAAATGCCAAATACAGTGGCCAGTGCGTGGTTTCTGCTCGAGAAACATGAATTCCTCATTCTTTTTTTCAGTGGGAACTATTTTCACTGTCCTTTTCAGCCTTCTACATCAGCGGGAAGATTCTTTGTGTGTTTCCCCTGGCGTTGTTGGTCTCATTTTTCAATTCATTAATCATCCTTGTGGGTTCTGATGAACTCTGTTCAGTTTTCTCAGGTCCTTCTATTGTGGAACTAGACTCAGACTCTCCAGAGCCAAGGAATGGGAGAATTATTGCAAAATTCTGACACTAACACTCCTACTGTGTGTGTATGTGTGTGTGTGTGTATACCTGTGCCTTCTGAATGCCGACGTTATCCTCCTGACATAGTGTGATCTGGCTCACCCTTTGGGCCTTTCACCTACTTTTTAATGTTTTTAATTTTTTATTTCAATACTTTTTAGTGCACCCATCACCTGAGCCGTATACACTGTATCCAATGTGCAGATTTTTACCCATCACCTCCTTCCACCCTTCCCCCGATTCCCCACAGTCTCTTATATTATTCTTACGCCTTTTTGTTCCTCAAAGCTTAGCTCCCACTTATAAGTAAGAACATACAATATTTGGTTTTCCATTCCTGAGTTATTTCACTCAGAATAACCACCTCCATCCAAGTTGCTGCAGAAGACATTATTTCATTCCTTTTTCTGGCTGAGTAGTATCTAATGGTGTATATATACCACATTTTCTGTATCCACTTATTGGTCAATGGCACTTATGTTGGCTCCGTATCTTTGCAATTGTGAATTGTGCTGCTATAAATATGTGTGTGCATATGCTTTTTCATATGATGACCTTTTTTTTGAGACCGAGTTTCGCTCTTGTTGCCCAGGCTGGAGTGCAATGGCGCAATCTCGGCTCACCACAACCTCTGCCTCCTGGGTTTAAGCGATTCTCCTGCCTCAGCCTCCTGAGTTAGTTGGGATTACAGGCATGCACCACCACACCTGGCTAATTTTGTATTTTTAGTAGAGCCGGGGTTTCTCCATGTTGGTCAGGCTGGTCTCGAACTCCTGACCTCAGGTGATCCGCCAGCCTTGGCCTTCCAAAGTGTTGAGATTACAGGTGTGAGCCACCATGCCCAGCCTCATATGATGACTTCTTTTCCTTTGGGTAGATGCCTGGTGGTGGGATTGCCGGACCGAATAGCAGGCCTACTTTTAGATCTTTAAGGAATCACCACACTGCTTTCCACAGTGGTCACACTAATTTACATTCTCACCAGCAGTGTAACGGTGTCCCCTTTTTACCACATCTAATGTGTTGTTTTTTGACTTTTTAATTATGGCCATTCTTGCAGGAGTAAGGTGGCATCTCCTTGTGGTTTTAATTTGCATTTCCCTGATGACTGGTGATGTTGAGCATTTTTTCATGTTTGTTGGCTGTTTGTATATTTTCTTTTGAGGAATGTCTATTCATGTCCTTTACTGACTTTTTGATGGGATTATTTGCTTTCTTCTTGCTGATTTGAATTCCTTGTAGATTCTGGATTCTAGTTCTTTGTCAGATGCACAGTTCATGGATGTTTTCTTGCATTCTGTGGGTTCTCTATTTACTCTACTGATGATTTCTTTTGCTGTGCAGAAGCTTTTTAGTTTAATTAGCTCCCATTTATTTATTTTTGTTTTCGTTGCATTTACTTTTGGGTTGTTAGTCATGAATTCTTTGCCTAAGCCAACATCCAGAAGAGTTTTTACGACGTTTTCTTCTAGAATTGTTATATTCGTTCCTTCTAGTTCTACAAGTTCTTTGTCTCCCAGTTTTCATAACAAAGAATTGTCAGTGATAGTTAATAACGAGGTGTAAATTTTTTAAAAAGAATTTCAGGGACAAATTATAAACAAATAAGCACAAGAAAAGTTACAGTTAAAATAAAGGCCCGGCGTGGTGGCTCATGCCTGTAATCCCATCACTTTGGGAGGCTGAGGTGGGCGGATCACAAGGTCAGGAGTTCGAGACCAGCTTGACCAACATGGTGAAACCCTGTCTCTACTAAAAAATACAACAACAACAACAAAATTAGCTGGGCGTGGTGGGGCACACCTGTAATCCCAGCTACTCAGGAGGCTGAGACAGGAGAATTGCTTGAACCTGGAGGCGGAGGTTGCAGTGAGCCGAGATCACACCACTGCACTCCAGCCTGGGCTATGGAGCTAGACTCTATCTCAAGATAAATAAGCAAATAAAATAAAATAAAAAGACCCAGGGAGACTTTTGGTGAGAAAAGAAGGGAACTAAATGAAGATAAAATCACATAGTAAGTTGAAGGGCAAATTTGGGTGTTAGGAATCAGCCTTCACAGTGCTTTGGAGAACAGGTCCAAGGCACTGACGAAAGGTGCATTGGAGAACCTTAGTCACATGGCTTGACAGGACCACTAATTCGCCTCTCTGGATTCATGGTTGTCTGCCCCTCGGGGTCCACCGTGTGAAGCCCTGAGGCCTGGCCTGAGGCAGCAGGAGAGGGTAGTCATGGGAGCCTGGGCTCTGGAATCAGATGGACGTTGAGTTCATCCTGGCTTTGCCATTTACTGCATTGAATGATTAAGGGCAAATTATCTCCTTCTTCAAGATACCAATTTTGCAAGGGTGAACTTGTAGAACTGGTGGTAGTAACAACACGTCTCATAGGAGATTATAAAGCAATGCATATAAAGCACTGAAGACAGCCCTGGATGCATGTTGAGTGCTCAATACATTTTACTGATGAAGATAATGATAACGTGATGGCCTATTTCTAAATGTCTGTTCTGGTTGTCTTGTCTATTTATATGTGTGTATATTCATGACTATGTCCATGAAAAGCTAAAATACATGCGCATGTACATATGCATGTACATGTACACATAGCCATCTATGTGTATGTGTGTGTGTATATACACATGTATGTATTATAGCTTTTCATTTTTTTTTCCCGAGATGGAGTCTTGCTCTGTTGCCCAGGCTGGAGTGCAGTGGCACGATCTCAGCTCACTGCACCCTCTGCCTCCTGGGTTCAAGTGATTCTCTTGCCTCAGCCTCCAGAGTAGCTGGGACTACAGGCGTGTGCCACCATGCCCGGCTAATTTTTTGTATTTTTAGTACAGACGGAGTTTCACTGTGTTAGCCAGGATGGTCTTGATCTCCTCACCTCATGATCTGCCTGCCTCGGCTTCCCAAAGTTCCGGGATTACAGGCGTGAGCCACCGCACCTGGCTCTATTATAGCTTTTCATGTACATGCAGCTGTGTGTGTCCCGCACACAGCTGGTTCATGTGCATCTAATCCCTTCCCAGCTCTCAATTTCACTGACGTCATATTGGTAGTTGGCCATGCTGAGAATATTTTATAGCATGGAAATTGGCAAACCTATACATCAAGGATTTTTCCCCCTCAGAGAGCCAATTTGCCAGCATACCACTGTGTATATATACCTTGCATCTCCAATGAGCTTCTGAATTCCTTTAGGACTCTGCATGTTCTGTTTTCACCCTTTGATCCCCACAGGGCTTCGTGGAGGTCTTTTGTGCAGTAGGCTTCAAAGGGTGGCATGTGTCAATAGCAAGGAGGGTAAGAGGATGGAAGCAAGGGAGAGGATAGAGCACAAGTAGACTTAATAAAAGGGTAAAGGAGTTGTTTGAGAAAAACTGGCAGATGAGTAGCCAGGAAAGGAGAGAAGGAGTGAGGAGAGGGAGTGCTCAGATGGGTTAAACTGGTTTGGTAACAGAAAAAGACTTAGAAATAAAAAGTCCAGAAAGACAATGAAATTCAGGGCAAGAGTAGATTTCTTATGATTTCAGACTGCTGCTGGTAGTGTATTTCTTGAGTTCCAATCTGTTAGATGAGTGACATTTGTTTCAAATGTTGAGATAATTGAAGAATTGTTTATAAGAGAAAAAATGGGAATCAATAGAATGTTCAAGAATAGAAGATTGGTAAAATAAGTAGGATACGTTCATTTTATAGAATACTTTGGGGTCAAAAGACATGATGGAAAATTCCAATGAGAATGATGGAAAGCTGGAAGAATGGTATACTAGTGTGAAGGAGAAAAGGCAGGTTAAAAGCGGCAGCTATAATTTCACTTTTCTATAAATACGTGTGCAGAAAAATATCTGGAAACATATACATTAAAACACTAAAGGTAGTTATTTCTCAACAGGATGATTTTTTTTCCTCCACTATAAATGCTTATGGACATTTTCTCCTTTTTTTTTTTTTCTTTCTTTCTTTTCTGGTTTTTTTTTTTTTGAGACAGAGTCTCACTCTGTCACCCAGGCTGGAGTGCAGTGGCGTGATCTCGGCTCACTGCAACCTCTGCCTCCTGGGTTAAAGCAATTCTAGTGCCTCAGCCTCCCGAGTAGCTGGGATTACAGGTATATGCCATCATTCCCAGCTAATTTTTGTATTTTGTAGAGACAGGGTTTCCACAAAACCTGTCTCATGGTTTCACCATGTGGCCAGGATGGTCTCAATCTCTTGACCTTGTGATTCACCTGCTTTGGCCTCCCAAAGTCCTGGGATTACAGGCGTGAGCCACTATGCCTGGCTTTTATTTATTTTTTTATTATTTTTCCCCCCCTAGAGATGTGTCTCTATGGAAATGCATTGCCCAGGCTGGTCTTGAACTTTTGGGATAAAGCCATACCCTCCTCCTTCAGCTTCCCAAAGTGCTGAGACTATAGGCATGAGCCACCGTACCTGGCCTAAAATACATTTTTAGTTAAAAAAAAAAATTAAAATGTGTTTTCCACATTAGTCTCTTTCTTTCTCTCTGTCTCTGTATATTGTCTTTACTGATAGCACTGAATTTTAAGATTGTAGCAGCTTTAAGATTAACAAAGTGATTAAGACCTGTGGGCTAAGAATCGATTTTCTTTGACTTGCAAATGTATCCAGATGAAAAGTCTTCTCAGTGTAACAAATCGCTGTTATAATGCTCCAACACTTGGCGATTGCCTTTGATAGGGAAAAGCCAATTCCATAAACAGGGGCTGTTCTGAAGAATTACGGAGTCTACATTCAGGGTGTAGGGCAGGCGTGCAGTGTGGACCTGCGACTAGACCAGCTGGAGACCCAGAGGGCTCCACCAGAATGACAGGGCAGTTCCAAATACAATATAAATAAATATACAATACAATATAAATATAAAATGAAAATGATTTCATTTTATTGCATTACCGTCCCAACCTCAGAAATGTTCTATGACCCACTGAAGGTCCAACATCGATCTAGTTCCAGCCAGCTGCAGTGAGGATGAGAGCTGCCGTGACACAGTTCTCCAAGGCACAGATGATGGTCTTGTACTGCCATGTGGATCAAGGCCAAGGACTTTCTCCCAGAATCTCTCAGCAATGGCATAGCCGCGAGCATCCTGTCAAGCCAGTGTCAATTAGCTACAGCTCTTCAGAATTCGCCAGCACACAAAGTCAAGAAAAAGTCCTCCTACATCAGAACATCTTTTGTTACATTTTAAAAACTGTGGTTAAAGCCATATATCATAAATGTTACCATTTTAACATTGCTTAACCATTTTAAGTGTACAGTTCAGTAGTGTTTAGTATATCTGCATTGCTATGAGAGAGATCTCCAGAACTTTATCATCTTGTAGAAGTCAAATTCTGTACCTGGCCAGGCGTGGTGGCTCACACCTGTAATTCCAGCACTTTGGGAGGCCAAGGCGGGTAGATCACTTGAGGTCAGGAGTTTGAGACCAGCCTGGCCAATATAGTGAAACCCTGTCTATACTAAAAATACAAAAAATTAGCTGGGTGTGATGGTAGGTGCCTATAATCCCAGCTACTTGGGAGGCTGAGGCAGGAGAATCACTTGAACCCAGGAGGTGGAGGTCGCAGTGAGCCAAGATTGTGCCACTGCAACAGGAGGATGGGTCATTGACAAAGGAGTAGGAACAGGGAACTACAGAGGCCAGCACAGTAGCTGAAAGCTGTCTCAAAAAAAAAAAAAAAAAATTCTGTATCCATTAGACAACAACTCCTTCTTGTCCTCTTTCCCCAACTACAGATAACTACCATTCTGCTTTCTCCATCTAGGAATCTGACTGCTTTAGAGGCTTTCTGGAAGTGGAATCATATAGTGTTTGTCCTTCTGTGGTGAACTTATTTAGCTTAGCATAATGTCCTCAGTGTTCATCTGGATTATAGCATGTGATGAGATTTTCTTCCTTTTCAGGGAAGTATTCCGTTGTGTTTAACACCACATTTTGTTTATGTATTTATACGCTGATAGATGTTTCGGTTGCTTTCACCCCTTGTCTCTTGTTAATAGTGCTGCTATGAATGTGGGTATACAAATATCTCTTTGAGTCCCTGCTTGCAATTCCTTTGGGTGTATACCCAGGAGTGAGATTGCTGGATCATATGGAAGTTCTATTTTTAATTTTTTGAGGAACCTCTGTACTACCCACAGCAACTGCACCATTTTATAATGCCACCAGCAGTACCCAAGAGTCCCAACTTTTCCACACCACCACAGACACCTTTTTTTGATAGTAGCCATCCTAATGCGTATGAGGTAATATCTCACCATGATTTTGATTTGCATTTCTCTGATGATTAGTGATATTGAGCATCTTTTCATATGCTTCTTGGCCATTTGAATATTGCCTTTGGGAAAATGTCTATTCAAGTCCTTTGTTTATTTTAAAATTGGGTTATTTTATTTTTTATGTTGAGTTGTAGGAATTCTTTTTATGTTTAAAAAAAATTTTTTTTTTTTTTGATACAGAGTCTCACTCTGTCCCCAGGCTGGAATGCAGTGGCACGATCTTGGCTCACTGCAACCTCTGCTTCCTAGGTTCAAGCGATTCCCCGCCTCAGCCTCCCGAGTAGCTGGGACTACAGGTGCGTGCCATCACACTTGGCTAATTTTTTGTATTTTACTAGAGACAGGGTTTCACCATATTGGCCAGGATGGTCTCAATCTCCTGACCTCGTGATTCACCCGTTTCGGCCTCCCAAAATGCTGGGATTACAAGCATAAGCCACTGCGCCTGCCCTATTCTAAATATTAATCTGTTATAATCTATGTGATTGTAAATGTTTTCTCTCATTTCATTATATTGATTATGTCTTTTTAGGAACAAAGTTTTTTAAGTTTGAAGCCATCTGTGTTGTCTATTTTTGCTTTTGTTGAATTTTATTGTCCGTGCTCTTGATGTCTTAACCAAGAAATCATTGCGAAATCCAAAAAGTCATGAACCTTTTCCTTTGATATTGATTAAAAAATGTTTATACGAATTTATGTATCACTGGAACACTCTTACCAATGGTAACTCCATGTAGGTAAAGATTGGTAGCTGAGTCGGGAAGAACGTCTGTGTGAGAGGCGTGGAGCAGTGCATGCTGGGGGAGTGGGCTTACACCGTGGGGATACATAAGAACTGATGTGGGACATAGAGATTAAATACAGAGGATCCATAGTTCCTGATGAATTTATTGTTATTAACAGTTATTTGGAGGGTGAGGGCTTGCAGAGTCTTGGAAAAAGCACATCATAAAGCATGTAGCCTCTCTTATCTCCCCTTTCCTTTCTTCCTCCTTCTTCTCTGCATGAAGTAGCATTTTTCCTGCCCACAGTGAGATCCTAAAAGCTCAGCTTTGTTTTAGCAAAGCGTCTTCACATTTTCTCAAAGTAAGTGAATCGCTCCCCACAAGGATTCTTCAACTAGCTACAAAAAGACAAAAGGAGGCATACTGTGATTGGTGTGCTTTTATAAGACTTGGGACTACATGAAGTATTTTTACATTGTCATTTTAATCAACTATCAGATTTTTTCAAAGACCAAAATACCCTACATTCAGACGAGATCGGGCGCATTCAGGGTGGTATGGCCGTAAAATACCCTATATTCAAACGTGTCTTGTTCAAGGTCACATTCTCACACTTGACCCTGGGTATGTATATATGCATATCATTCTGGAAGTGGCCTTACTGGGTCAAAGAGCACATACATTTTAAATTTTGACGGACTCAGCCAAAATGCCTTCCCCAAAGGCTACACCAATTTTCACTTCTACACTCAGCATACCAGGGTCCTAATTTTAGCATGCTTTGGCAACACTGTCTTTATGCTGATTTGATGCATTAAAAAATCCCACCATTCACAGTAATATTTCTCCATTTGGTAGGGTGGTTGATCATCTTAGTATATATTTATTTTCCATTCCTTTTTTATTTTTTGATTATTTGTTTATATTCTGTGGTCATTTTTCTAATGATACGTCAAATCAATATATTCTGATACACCATTTTAATTCCCTTGTCTCTTTTACTACATATTTTCAGGTTTTTTTTTTTTTTTTAGTGTCTGCTCTGGGCTCATCATTATTCATTAACATTTTAATTTGTAACAATATGGTTCAGATTAATACCAACTTAATCTCATTTTTTTTTTTTGAGGTGCAGTCTCACTCTGTTGCCCAGGCTGAAGTACAATGGTGTGATCTCAGCTCACCGTAACCTCTGCCTCCTGGGTTCAAGTGATTCTCCTGCCTCAGCCTCCTGAGTAGTCAGAATTACAGGTGCCCACCACCACGCCTGGCTACTTTTTGTATTTTTGATAGAGACGGGATTTTGACATATTGGTCAGGCTGGTCTCGAACTCCTGACTTCAGGTAATCTGCTGGCCTTGGCCTCCCAAAGTGCTGGGATTACAAGCGTGAGCCACTGCACCCAGCCTTAATCTCATTTGTGTATAAAAATTTTGCTCTGAGATACTTCCATTCTCTCTCCCTGTTTATGCTGTTATTATTGCAAATTACATACACTATATGCTCATCAACATAGCACATTTATAATCATGTTTTCCAGCTTTACTGAGACATAATTGACAGATACAAATTATATATTTAAAGTGTACAATGTGATGTTTTACAGTACATATGTATTGTGAAATGATTACTTCAATCAAGCTAATTAACGTATTCATCATCTAACGTAGTTACCTTTTTGTGTGTGTGAACATACTTAAGATCTTCTCTCTTAACACATTTTTATTTATTTATTAACTTTTCTTTTAAGTTCAGGGGTACACGTGCAGATTTGTGATATAGATAAACTCATGTCATGGTGGTTTTTTGCACATATTGTTTCATTACCCAGGTACTAAGCCTAGTATCCATTAGTTATTTTTCCTGATCCTCTCCCTCCTCCCACCATCCACCCTCCAGTAGGTCCCAGTGTGACCGTTTCCCCCACCATGTGTCCATGGGTTCTCATCATTTAGCTCCCACCTATAAAGCTGGCAAGTTTCTGGAGGACATTATGCTAAGTGAAATAAGACAGACAGATAGAGAAATACTGCATGATCTCACTTATATGTGGAATCTAAAAAAGTTGAATTCATAGGAGCACAGAGTAGAGTGGTGGTTTCCAGGGCACAGGATGTGCAGGAAATGGGGAGATGTTGGTCAAGGACACAAACTTCCATTTATGAGATGAATACATTCTGGAGATCAAATGCACAGCACTATAGTAAATAATAATGCGACCGGGCACGGCAGCTCACGCCTGTAATCCCAATACTGTGAGATGCTGAGGCAGGTGGATCACAAGGTCAAGATATCGAGACCATTCTGGCCAAAGATGGTGAAACCATCTACTAAAAATAAAAAAATTAGCCAGGTATGGTGGCATGCGCCTGTAATCCCAGCAACTTGGGAGGCTGAGGTTGCAGTGAGCTGAGATTGTGCCATTGCACTCCAGCCTGGGCAACAGAGCAAGAATTCATCACAAAACAAAACAAAATAATAACGTATCTTATAATCACTTTTAAAATAAACTTTTTATATACCTTTATAATTTATAAACTTTTTGTTATGGACTGAATGTTTGTGTCTCCCCCCACTGATTCATATGTTGAAGCTCTAATACCCTGTATTTAGAGGTAAAGCCTGTGAGGAAGTGGTAAAGGTTAAATGAGATCAGAAGTATGGCGATGTAATTTAATAGTGCTCATGCCCTTATGAGAAGAGGAAGAAACTCCAGTGCTCTCTCTTACGGCCACATGGGGACACAACAAGGAGCTGGCCATCTGCAATCTAGGAAGAGAGACCTTTCCAGAAACCACATCAGCTGGTACCTTGATCTTGAACTTCCCAGTACCTAGAACTGGGATGAATAGATTTCTGTCGTTTAAGTCACCCAGTCTGTTGTATTTTGTTGTGGCAGCTTGAGCAGACTAATATACTTTTTATACACGTTTATAAACTTTCTGCATACTTTTATAATTTACAGAAATGTTCATGCTGGGTACAGGAGCTCGTGCCTGTAATCCCAGCACTTTGGGGACCGAGGTGGGCAAATCACGAAGTCAGGAGTTCAAGACCTGCCTGGCCAACATAGTGAAACACCATCACTACTAAAAATACAAAAAATTTGCTGGGCATGATGGCAGATGCCTGTAATCCCAGCTACTTGGGAGACTGAGGCAGGAGAATTGCTTGAACCTGGGAGGCGGAGGTTGCAGTGAGCTGGGATTGTACCACTGAACTCCAGCCTGGGCAACACAGTGAGACTCTGTCTCAAAGAAAAAAAAAGTTTATAATGACTGCTTTATCTAGTTGTGTTTTAAATCAAATAGGAGACAAAACAACTTACAAACGAAAACTAAATGTAAACTGTCTTTTATATTTACTTATTGACTTACATTGCTACAGTTATAAGTGTTCTTTGTTTCTTCACGTGTATCTGTGTTACTGTCTAATGCTCTTTCATTTCTGCCTGTAGGGCAGTCTTTCTTTTTCTTAGGGCGGCCTGCTAGTGGCATGTGTGTTGGGAGCACACTTCAATCCTTAGGCAGTTTGCAACTCTGCCTTAGCCCTCACCTTCTGCTTGTGCAAAGCCTCAGGGCTGGCCATATGTGAGAGCTCAGAGCCTTCTCAGATCTTGACTGAACACGTGTATATCCCTAGGCATGCACATGGCCCTGTGCATGCATGTGGCCTCTCAGAGTCCCAGGAATATGACAGACATTTCCAAAGCTCCATTGATACCTGACTCCCGGCTTTTCCCTCAGTGTTTTTTGTTTGTTTGTTTTGTTTTTGGTTTCTGGTTGTTGTTTGTCCTAACTGGTATAACTGCCTTGGGCAGCTGCAGCATTAAACAATTGCTGCTGATTGCTTCGGATAAAAGCTTAGGGAAATGCTGTTTATAGTGAGCAAGCTCTGGGACAGGTCAAGGTCAAATAAAGACAAATGCTGGTGGTGGGATTTTCCAGGGAAATGCCAGATATGACAAATTATGACACATCTCTGGGAAGGGGATTCTGTAGAACTTTCCACCTCATTTTACCTTTTGCAGTGGCTGTCAGGCTGTTGGTTTTCAGGGCTATTGATTTTCAAGGCTACTACAGGGCTAGAGAGAAGGAGTTGGGAAGTTAAAATGCCACAAAGCTTGCTATCCTTACTGAGATTCAGCCATTTTTCTTGAATAAATGCTCCATGGATTTCTGCAACTGCCGGTGAAATCCCACAGTTCTGAAAATGCTGATTTTGACCATTTCTACCAGAATTTTCATTTCTTTATTAGAGGAGAAGACTTTCAGAGGTCCCTACTCCACTATTCCTGCTGATATCATCCCTTGTTAATTAAATATGTATTTTTTTAGGTGGAGTCTCCCTCTTTTGCCCAGACTGGAGTACAGTGGCATGATCTCAGCTCACCACAACCTCCACCTCCCAGGTTCAAGTGATTCTCTCGCCTCAGCCTCCCAAGTAGCTGGGATTACAGGTACCTGCTATCACATCTGGCTAATTTTTGTATTTTTAGTAGAGAGGGGTTTCACCATGTTGGCCAGGCTGGTCTTAAACTCCCAACCTCAAGCAATCAGTGTGTCTTGGCCTCCCAAGATGCTGGGATTACAGGTGTGAGCCACCACGCCTGGCCTTGTTAATTAAATATTAGGTGTGTGCGTGTATATGTATATATGAATGAGTGATACACCCAGACATGTATAATGCACATGCACATACACACTCACAAATTTTTTTCTAAGACGTGCCTTAGTTATATTTCTATAACTTTTTATATGTTTTTGTTATTATTTATTTATAAATAACTTTTAATTTTCTTCTTTGACTTTAGTACACTATAACTTTCCTCCTCTGCCTTCATCCGCTTCCATGATATAATTATCAGGGAGTTTATTTCTTCTTCTTTTCCTCCTCCTCCTCCTTTCTGTCTTCCTTTTCTTCTTTCTCCTCCTTTTTTCCTTCTCCTTTTAGCATTCTGCTACAGTATTTATTTAGACGAACTTATGTTTTATTCATTTATTTGTTAACCATTATTTCTCAAATCCCACATCCTTCTGTTTCAGAATTAATCAATTTACAGAATTCTTGACAAATTATCCAGTGAGAGTCTGGATGCAAACATTTTGAGTCCTTAATGATTAAAAATATCTTCATTTAGGTTGTTGTTTTTGCTGCATATAGGATTCTAGGTTCAAAATAATTTTCTCTGACTTTGGTGCTCTTGTATTCTAAATCCAGTGTTAGTTTCTGGTTTCTTTTCAGAATGAATAAATTATTTTGCCTTTTAAAATCCAGTATTGCTGAAGAGGAGTTTTATTTCTATCTAATTCTAATTTCTTAAAGATGAGACATTGTTCTTTTTGGAAAAGAAAGTTCTTAGAATACCTTAGGTGTACTAAAATTTCATCAAGCATGTGGCTCCATTAATTAGTAGTTGTCTATACTTGAGCAAGTGATTTTAGTGTCTTTAATCAGTTGTCTCATCTGTACTGTGGGAGAAATTATGAATTTGGAACTCATAGGGTGGCTACAAAGATGAAAATACATTCTGCATGGAAGCCATTTAGCCCAGTTTCTTGCTCTGAAACAGTTCAGCTTTACTATTACTATATTGTTTACTCAATAGGCTATTTTAATCTGAGTGCTCTTTCTTCCGTTAACTGTTTCCCCGCCTCTATTAGTTCTTTTATTTTTCTTTCTTTTTCCCATTTTCTCTGTTTTTTCCTCTCAATAAATGGAAGTTAGACTTCTTGGATAGATTCCTCAAATATTCTTGTTTTTTATTTAAAATCTGTCTCTTTAAGATATTTTGTTTTAATTCTCTTCCTTCACATTGTTGATTTTCCTCAAATATCTCATGCTCCTATTAGCCAGGAATTTCTTATGATATCTACCCTATGGCTGATATGCCTTCCTGTTGTCCAGAGCTTTTATGAAGTTATACTTAAAACAGTAACAACAGCAAAAGAAGAAAACTCATATTTTTCACTTTAAGTGGTATGGATAAGATTATAAACAGTAACATATCTTCAGCTATCATCTTGATCCTATAACTTGCTTTTATTTTCTCCTCCCAAAATAGTTTTAAGGTAGCTTTGTTTTTGTATAGATGCTGAAATCCATAATCTCTGTAGAAATTTTGGAAGATTGAAAGAAACACAGGTGAGAAAATAAATAATACCACTAATCCCACCACCATTCCAGAGACATCATTAATATTTTATTGGTTCTCCTTCTAGTTATTTTATGCATATGAAAAAAATAGAATCCCATTGTCCATTGACTCTTGTAACATGTTGTGTTTATGTTTGCATATTGTGAACATATTTGCATGTCACTAATCTTCTAAATATTTTTTAGTAAATGTATAAGATTGCATGTATATACCAAAATTTATTGACTCAATTCCCTCATTGGTGAACATTTGCATTTTTTAGTGCAGCAGTGAGTATCATCACAGGTACATCTTTGCTCAAGTCCATGGTTATGGCTTCAGAATACATGAGGGAAGGGTTTTGCAGAGACCATTCCCTCCATAATTCCAAACAGGCGTCCAGAGGAGTTACACCAGCAAAGAGGGCTGTGATTTAATGTGAAAATTCATTTGCTGTGGGTGATGGATATGAATAAGGAACACAACCTCATTGAATATCATGCTTCCCAAAGCTGGCCAATCATCGATTATCTAGGGGTACTAATTTAAATCACAGATTCTTGGACGCACCCTTGGAAATGCTGATTCATTAGGTCTAGTACTGGCCCAGGAATTTACATTTTTAATAAGCTCCTAGGTGATGCTAATGGTTAACCACGGTTGAGAAACGGGATCTAGCAACGGCAGAGCCTGGGCATCGGGCCTGAGGGTAGGAGGGACAGACGCCAGGTCCCAGGCGTTCTGCAGTAAGAAAGGTAGTGATAGTGAGAACACAAAAGGGACGTTCTGAAAATAGGACTGCCCATGTTGGAGGTGGTTTTGAAGTGAAAAGCAAAAATATGAGCTCTAATGAGTACTTAAAGTTTGGAGCACAAGAGAGAGACTTGGTTGATTGTGGTGTCATCAGTTGTTTGGAAGAAGATAAGCTTTGCCCAGGAATTGAGACCTGGATTTCAGTGGGCTCTGTAGAGTGTACCACGTGAGACTGGGAAGCTCCCTTTCCTTCTCTGGGTCTTCAGCGTTTGTGTAATCTGAAGGTGCTGGACTATATCAGGGACTTTTCAAGCCGTGGGAGCCCAAAGCCACAATGGAGGGGGTGGCTGAGAAGGTGGAAATCCTTCTGTGCTCACTCTTACCCTCCTCCAGGGACCCCAAATTTATTTGCTTTAAATTAGAGCCCCAGGTAAGATTGTGTTTGCAGTTTTTTTTTTCTGCTGCCAGAAGTTTGAAAATCTCCAGACTAGATGGCTTTTCTGTTCTAAGAAGCCATATTATTTTGTGAGTCAAGGCCATGGGGAGGAAGAATGGGGGACTGAATGGATCAGAGGGGCCATCTGGAATGGACATTTCAGGCCTCATTTGAATCTGAAGGCTGACCCAATGGGTTGTGGTGGTACCTCTCAATTTCCATCTCAGAATCAGTGTATTGCCGGAGTCAACTCAGAGTGACCTCCAAGGAAAATTCTAGCTGATTTCCCATCAGGTGCTTCTGTTTGGCTTGCTGGGGGAAGTCCCTCGCTCCACAGGACCCGGAAGCCCAGAGAGATGCTGCTGCTTCATCTGTGAGCACTTCCGTGCTCTTTAAGTATTTCAACAATAGAGTGTGTTTGACCTTCGTTCAGCCTCCTTTCAAGCTGGGAATTTAAGGTGTTCTGCGGAATGTTGTGCAAACAAGGCTTTGGCTTTGATCTCTTGAGAATTCATAGGAGTAAGAAGGCAGAAGATGAGCTGGGGGCCTGGAGGGATTAACTGTGAAAACCTGGCCGTGCTTTGCTGGACAGGGAAGCTGGGGTGGAGTGTGGGGTGTCTGGGGAACAGATGTGAACCTTCCGTGATCTTCTGTAGCTGCAGGCAGAGGTTTGCCAGAGGTGACTGCGAGTTCCTGTGGCGGCCAAAAGTCCTCTTGGTGTAGTTCACCAGTGGGCTCTTCTCTGACTGGAGCTGGAGTTAGTGGAGGATTTTGAAATTTGATTCCAGCAACCATGTAACAGGTTGGATGGAGAAAGGATTTCTTTTGAGAAGCCAGGGGATTTGGTGGGTCTTATCTCTGTGTTATTATATTCATTTCTAAACATTCCAGAGAGGCGATGGAAGAACAAAGCCCCCTTCTCTGTAACCTTTTATTGCTTTGTGATCTCGATGAAGATGACGGGCAGGGCAGGGTAGGGCAGGGCCAGAAAAACTGTCTCCCCTAAAGCAGGTTGTCCCCGAGTTTGTTATGGGGAATACTAGTCCCGAGAGATGCTTTGAATGATTTCGTGATCAAGTAGGTTTAGAAATTCTGCACATGGTGTTTTCCTCTGGAGATTCCCAATGCACATTCGAATACCAAAGGCTCTGAAATATCCTACAGTCAAGAATTCTTTGTTTTTTTTTTTTCTTTGAGATGGAGTTTCGCTCTTGTTACCCAGGCTGGAGTGCAATGGCGCGATCTCGGCTCACTGCAACA
>PVKV010007506.1:35134-95607 GCA_004027835.1 Alouatta palliata
GCAATTCTCCTGCCTCAGCCTCCCGAGTGGCTGGGACTACAGGCACGTGCCACCATGCCCAGCTAATTTTTGTATTTTTAGTAGAGACGGGGTTTCACCATGTTGACCAGGATGGTCTCGATCTCTTGACCTCGTGATCCACCCGCCTCGGCCTCCCAAAGTGCTGGGATTACAGGCGTGAGCCACCGCGCCCGGCCAGTCAAGAATTCTTTGACTTTATTGAACTGAAAATTTCTCAGACTTAATTGGCCAGGGAATTACAATTCTTTTTTGGTGGAGAAGAGGCACCCATTGATATCAAATAGATGGAACTGCAGGAAGGGCTGGCCTCCAGGTTGGGAAATTGAGGATTCCATGATGTGCTCACCGAGGGGTGTTCCCAAAGCTTCTGCTTTCCTTCCGAGGGGCATCAACAACTTGGGAATTCTTCCTTAGCAGCCCACTCTCTGAGTTACTCTAGGTACAGTAGCTCTGCTCGGGATTTCATTTGAAGAACAAGACCAACAGCTGAAACAAATTCCCACACAGAGGGAAAAAAAAGTCAGGACTTAAATGAAACTTTTACTAATTTATTTTTTTATTTATCATTTTGAGATAAGGTCTCGCTCGGTCTCCCAGGCTGGAGTGTATTGGCTTGATCACAGGTTACTGCAGCCTTGACCTCCCAGGATGAAGAGATCCTCCTGTTTTAGCCTCCTGAATAGCTGGGACTACAGGCTCCCACCACCATGCCTGGATAATTATTATATTTTTGGTAGTCATGTTGCCCAGGCTGGTCTCGAACTCCTGGATCAAGCAATTTGCCTGCCTCGGCCTCCCCAGGTTCTGGGTTTACAGGCCAAATGAGGCTGTTTTTAGCTTCGTATGTCCTCTGTGTTTAGGAACCAGAGGTGGCCAGAATATGGCGTCCTTTCAGCCAGAGTTAATATTTCAGGAACAGATAGCTGACCCATAAACAAATCAGGCTCAGATAGAATTTATCTCGGGACTTGAGGCTGAACAACTTGCAAACAGGATTTGTCTTTTCCACTGGACTTGGATTGGTGGGGATGCGAGCCTGTTGACACCCTTTCCCCATGAGAGAGAGCCTGATACAGGCAAGAGCCAAGACGTGAAGAAGAACTGGACCCTGATGAATCTTTCGAGTGCCTGGGTCTAGCCAAGCCTGGGGTCTCTGCTGTTTGGTTATTCCAATTTGAGTTTTCTCTTCTTTGAAACTCCAAGTGTTTTTACCAATATACTTTTCACGAGAGACATCCTCTTGGAGCTAAATGTCTGAGGTAGCAAGAACTCATTTAAACACGCCTTCCCACCTTGCTCCACCCCTAAAACCAGAGGAAGCACTATTAAATAAGTTATGACAGTCACCATTGTCATTATATTTAAAAATAGTAATTTACTCTCTTTTGTCCTAGAAGATACTTGGAATTTTGTCTAGGGCAAAGCTCTATTTGATCCTTCAGGTGCCTCTACGGAACATCCACCAGGAAGTCTTCTGGCTTCTGCCGAAATGATCCTCAGGACCAGACAGCTCAGGACTGCTTGAGGAAACACATGCCATTCCCAGGCAGCTTCAATCAGGCTGACTGGCATCTGCCCACCTGCCATTTTGCCTTTTGGTCCTGGGCTAACTGCAGACCAAATCTAATCCCTCCTCCACAGGATAGACTCAGATTACTGAGGCACTGTTCACAATAGCAAAGACTTGGAACCAACCCAAATGCCCATCAATGATAGACTGGATAAAGAAAATGTGGCACATACACACCATGGAATACTACGCAGCTATAAAGAAAGATGAGTTCATGTCCTTTGCAGGGACATGGATGAAACTGGAAACCATCATTCTCAGCAAACTGACAGAACAGAAAACCAAACACCGCATGTTCTCACTCATAGGTGGGTGTTGAACAGTGAGAACACACGGACACAGGGAGGGGAACATCACACACTGGGACCTGGAGGGTGGTAGGCTAGGGAAGGAATAGCAGGGGATGGGGGGCTAGGGGAGGGATAGCATTAGGAGAAATACCTAATGTAGATGACGGGGTGATGGATGCAGCAAACCACCATGGCACATGTATACCTATGTAACAAACCTGCATGATCTGCACATGCACCAAGGAAGGAAGGAAGGAAGGGAGGGAGGGAGGGAGGGAGGGAGGGACTAAACCTCCTCTCTCACACACCAGAAAAATGTCGGCAGCTTTTCCAGCGGGGCCAGTGTTGCTTTACTTTACTTTGCCACCATGAGCCTACTATAATGGGTTGTGAATTTATCTCAACTTGGATTGCCTTCATCTGTGATTCCTACAGTACTATACGTCCTCATAGACTACACAGAAAAGTAAGAAGATGAAAGTGAAAATTCACCTGTGAGTAAGCGGCCAAGACACGAGCGCCTTTGACCTTCTGAGGGCTCTTCCTTTCGTTGGTTTTACGCATGTGGCACACACGTGGTTGTGCTGGTGCTGCGCCCCCTTCTTTCTTCTCTCTGCCCAAGAGATTAGCCTACAATGGGCCACATTGGCACAGGGGCTTCTGCGTCGCTGGCTTTCTGCTGGGTTTAGACAATGAGGCGCTCAGGGCACAGATCTGACAGAGGAGAGAGGTCAAGCAAGTTGTTTTTGTGCCTGATTCCTCCCTGTGGAGTTGGCTGGGGCTGGTTTGTCCCACCCAGGGCAGCCTCCTTCACACCTCCCTGTTGTGCCTGTGGTGGTATCTGCCCTGGGCCCTTTGCTACTTACCAGCTTTGAGCTACTGTGCTAGCCTTCGTAGTTCCCTGTTCCTACTCCTTTGTCAGTGACCATCCTTCCGTTGTCCTAGTTTAGTGCTACTTCCGGTAGGAACTTAAAGCTGATATGATTGTATTTTACAAATAAGAAACAGACTGAACACGGACATGTAACCTGCTAGGTCATTTCTTGGGATATCGCAAACCTCTTTTCATGTTGTTTAATATTCCTCTACAACATGTGATGAATGGCTGAGTAGGTTTTAGATATATTTTAAAACAAATGTGCCAGAGTTTATTTCAACCTTGAGGAATAGGAAGTTAGTTTTTCCTCCCAATTTACTTTCTTCTGATGATTTTGAAAGTACCTTGATGAATATCCTTGTCAGTAAATCTTTGCACATGTTCACGTTTATTTCCTTAGGATAAATCCGCGGAGGTGAAATTTCTAGATCGATAGAAATGAACATCTGAGAAACTTTCGCTCTGTGTTGCTAGGTTACCCGCCAAAATTTTAAAAATAACTGACGCTGACCTGCCTGGGCAATATAGCGAGATCCTGTTCTCCACAAAAAGGAAAAAAACGAAAAGACAAAAAAAAAAAAAAAAAAAAAAGACACTCCTTCCAGCTACCTGTAGGAAGACTTGTGTTCTAACGCGTTCTCCAATACGTAATATTATAATAAAATAATACTGTGTTTGCATTGTGATAGGTGGTCTCTATTCCTTTGAAGATGAAGTCCCTTGGAGTAAACACCAACTCCAGGATGGAAAGGAGCAGACTCCATCACCTTCTTTCTCCTGAGCATAATACTTTCGCTGATATAGCCTAAGAGATAGTCAGTGTGGTAGGCTGAACAATGCCCCCTCCAAAATGTCCCTGTTCTAATCCCTGGAACCTGTGAATATGATAATTTTCACATAGTAAAAGGGACTTTGCTGATGTGATTAAGTTAAAAATCATATGGGGGAAATTATCCTGCATTAGCTGCATGGGCCCAGTGTAATCACAACGGTCCTTATAAGAAAGAAAAAGGTGGCCGGGCGCGGTGGCTCACGCCTGTAATCCCAGCACTTTGGGAGGCCGAGGCGGGCAGATCACGAGGTCAAGAGATCGAGACCATCCTGGTCAACATGGTGAAACCCCGTCTCTACTAAAAATGCAAAAACCTTAGCTGGGCGTGGTGGCACGCGCCTGTAGTTCCAGCTACTCGGGAGGCTGAAGCAGGAGAATTGCTTGAACCTGGGCGGCGGAGGTTGCAGTGAGCTGAGGTCGCGCCACTGCACTCCCGCCTGGCGCCTGGTGACAGAGTGAGACTCTGTCTCAAAAAAAAAAAAAAAAGAAAGAAAGAAAAAAGTGCTGTGACGATGGAAGGGGGGTGTGAGGGGAGAGAGAGAGACTGGAATTTTATGTTGCTGGCTTTGCAGATGGAGGAAGGTGCGTATGGTAAACACACCTGACAGTGATGACTTGACTTGAGCATACCCTAACAATGGCCCTGTGATATGGCTTGGCTTTGGGTCCCCACCCAAATCTCATTTCGGATTGTAATCCCTACATGCCAAGGGAGGTCCCTGGTGGGAGGTGATTGGATTATGGGGCGTTTCCCCCATGCTGTTCCCGTGATAGTGAATTCTTATGTGATCTGATGGTTTAGAAGTGTGGCCTTTCCCCTTTGCACTCTCTCTCTCTCCTGCTCTCATGAGAGATGTGCCTTTGCTTTCCACCATGACTGTCCGTTTCCTGAGGCCTCTCCAGCCATGTGGAACTGTGAGTCAATTAAACCTCTTTCCTTGATAAGTTACCCAGTCTCAGGTGGTATCTTTACAGCAGTGTGAAAATGGACTAACGCACTCTGTATGGCAGATGCACCTGAAAGTGTGTTCGGAGTCCCAAGCTGAGGAATCGGGGAGTAGCCAGCCTGGAGCTCCAGTCCTTATCTGTGAGGAACATCATGAGCCGGCCTGTGGAATGCAGACTGGATAGTGGATTGAGGCCCTTTACTTTGAGTAAAATGAAGGTTGCCAGGTGAAGATCGTTAGTGGGAGGGTGCTTAGTGAAAATGCCATATAAACTGTCTGCGTTTTTGTTTTTTTTTTTTTTGAGATGGAGTCTCATGCTGTTACCCAGGCTAGAGTGCAATGACACAATCTCAGCTCACAGCAACCTCCACCTCCCGGGTTCAAGCGATTCTCCTGCCTCAGTCTCCCAAGTAGCTGGGACTATAGGCACATGCCACCATGCCCAGTGAATCTTTTTTTGTATCTTTAGTAGATACAGGGTTTCACCATGTTGACCAGGGTGGTCTCGAACTTCTGACCTCATGGTCTGCTGGCCTCAGCCTCCCAAAGTGCTGGGATTACAGGCATGAGCCACCGCGTCCTAAACTGCAAGCTTTTCACAAGTGGTTGCGCTTCTTCTGCCCAGCCTGGTACCACTGGATTCTCTTCCCAGTTTGGAAGCTCCCAATAAAACTCATGTCTTATTTGCGGGCTGTAGGTCTCTTTGGCCTTTTCAACATAGCGTTCTCCCCACTGGAGTCAACTGGGGCTTGGCACAACAAGGTGTCACAAGCCAAGGAATGCAGGTGGCCCCTAGAAGCTGGAAAAGCAAGGAAACAGATTGTGCCCCAGAGCCTCCAGGAGGAATACAGCTCTGTTGATGCCTTGACGTTAGACTTCTGACCTCCAGACCGATGGGAATAAATAAGGGGTTGTTTTCATCTATGAAACCTGTGGTAATTTGTTAAGCAGCAATCGGAAATTAACAGTCACTTTCTTGTTTCTCCTTGGCTGATGTTATTTTCTGCTAAATCCAAGGTGTGTGGTTTGTATATTTGCTGGGTTTTGCATGTTATGCTGCTAAACTGTATCAACCGTCTCTTCAGTTTTGCCTTTGGTTCTCAGGATCTCAGCTGGAGCTTTGTCTCTGTGCTTGAAGTCAGAGGCATCAGAGCAATCCCGTAGACGTGACGTTGCAACACACAGCTGCAGGGAGCCAGGTGGTGTGTCTTCAGGGAAACAATTCCCAGCCCTCTCTGCTGCTGGAAGGGGCCCTTTTTGTTACAGACCCTCCCAATTTTTTGCCTAAAATGTCTCTTTCAAATCCTAGCTTCTGAATTCTTTTCCCACACTTACATCTCTCCTTTCCATAATTTACTACCCCTTTTACCTGATTATCAGAACACGTTAGCATAATACAATCCCTGATACTTGTTGAGGGAATCTTCTCTTACCAAGTGCTTTCACTTAAATGATCTCATTAAATCTTCCTACCACAGTGCTTGTTAAGTAGTGCTTCGTGTGTAATTAATGACCATGCCCCTTTCCCACAAAGAAACATTTTGACTCCCAGTGTTTCCTTATATAAAACTAACGCCCTGGAGATCAACAAGGATACACACACACGCTCACAAATAAGGTACATGGCCTCTCACCCGCATACGTACATCGTATGTAACTCCTCTGGGCTCAATATGTTAGAAGAGGTATCTTAGCTTATGCTACAAAAACAGTCATCACCTTTACGTAAATTCTAGAGATCCAAGAGGTCCCTAGTTTCTTGATGACCTGCAAAAGGAGCTCACACACCCTGCCATGCACAGGACATGCACGGAGCATGCACCCCTCCCCATAGCTCCGGCCTGGCTTTGGGTGAGCCTGCCACAAGGCTGGAAGAAGCAGGAGAGGGCCTGGCAGAGCAGTGCGGACTTCTCTTTCTCTGCCCGCTGCGCTGCAGACTGCTGCTCGGCATTTCCCAAATCTCCCCGCTGCTCCTGGGGCTTCACACTTGAACTCAGAGCCCAGAGAAGACACCCAAGCTGCCCACAGCCCTAAAGCGTCCTGAGTGCCTCTAGGACCTGAATTCCCATAGTCTGTACTGAAAGCAACACCCCAAGGCTGCAGTTTACCTCAACCTCAGTTTGCCTTTGAAATCCGTTCACAGACTATTTCTGAAAAAGTTCTTCAGGTTTGGAGAACGGGACTTTGAAAACAATTCCGTTTTTATTGTAGATGCAGGGGGCACATGTGCAGGTTTGTTAGCAGGGTGTATTGGGTGGTGCTGAGGTTTGGGCTTCTCTTGATCCCATCACAGAAAATGAGATTAATAATAATTAATAAAGGCTCCCGAGGGCTTAATCCAGAGCTGGGTTCCCCATGCATGCTCAGTAAAGATCTGCTGATGGACGGCTTACAACATCTCATCACCTTCAATTTTCTGTTTTGAAATAGCTTTATTAGAGTTGTTCAGATTGCTGTTCTCTGCGCTTATTTTTATTTGAGTCCAGGAATCAGATGATGATGCTGTCTGGTCCCAGCAGCCTAGAAAGACAGCTCTCCCAAGCATTTCTCAGAGGCTACGCTTTACGTGAGTCCTGGGCAAACAGAGAGAGAGGAGGCCCACCCCACATCACATACACGTCCTGAGAGACCAGGCTCTGCATATGCTCTCGGCTAAGAGTTGCTTTCAGAATTGGAGAGGGGAGCTGTTTGCTGAGTTTTCTGACACTCTTAGGCAGACTTACGGTTTGTTCAGAGAAGAGGCTTGTACTTAGGGAAAAAGTCATGGACGATGAATTTCTAACGAATAGAACTAATTTCAGAAAGGCTGTGTGATGAAGCAGAAAGAGTTGAAAATTTGGGTTTGGGAGACCTGGGTCCAAGTCCTGGTGGCAACATACCAGTGGCGTGTTCTGGGCAGGTTACCGTGAGCCTGTTTCCTCACCGGTATAACGAGTATAATGATCATTGCTTGCAGGGCTGTTGGGAACCTGGAATGAAAGAATAAATGTGAGGTCGGGCTATAATTGCACCCAAGAGTTCAAAACCAGCCTTGGCAACATAGTGAGACCCTGTCTCTACACAAATAAAATAAAAAATTTAAAAATTAGCCAGGCATGGTGGCACATGATTATAGTCCTAGCTACTTAGAGGCTGAGGTGGGAGGACTACTTGAGCCTGGGAGGTTGAGGCTGAATCAAATTATGATTATGCCACTGCACTCCAGTCTAAGTGACAGAGCGAGATCTTGTATCCAAAAAAAAAAAAGAATGAATGAATTTGAAAGCACATAGTATCTGATTTGTGGCTTCTACTAAAGTTTGATTTTTGCAGGTGGGAATAGTATCATCTGACCATTTCTGCTATGAAACATCTAGTTCGATGCTAGCACATGATCTAACTCAGGTAAGTACTCACTAACTCAAGAAAATTCCTGATGAATGCAAAATCGGAATTAGGAGCTGGCTATTTGCTTTTCCAAGCAGTTTACTTCAGTGCTCTTTTTGATACCCAAATCTCTTAAAGAGCACTGACCAATAGAAATATAATGCCAGACGTGTATGTAGGTAAACATTTCCTAGTAGCTACATTTAGAAAGTAATTGAAATAGGTGAAATGAATTTTGATAATATAACTTCATTTAACTCATTATATCAAAAATATCCTTTCAACATAGAATCAATATAAAAATTATCAAGGAGATATTTACATTTCTTTTCGGTAGAAAGTCTTTGAGTCTATAATTTACACTTACAGAATATCTCAATTCAGACATGGAATTTTTACCAGAAATGCTTGATCTGTATGTACGGTTCACAAAATTTACGGTTGAAAAGTAGATTTATATACCCAAGCTGTTCCAAATATATTTAAGTATTTCCTTCTTTCCTTCCTTTCTTCCTTCCTTCCACTTTCTTTCCCTCCTTCCCTCCCTCTCTCTTTCTTTCTTTCCTTTATTTTTAGTTTTATTTTCTGACGGACTCTTGCTCTGTTGCCCAGGCTACAGTGCAGTGGCATAATCTCTGCTAACTGTAAGCTTTGCCTCCCAGGTTCAAGCAATTCTCCTGTCTCAGCCCCCAAGTAGCTGGGACTACAGGCATGTACCACCACGCCCAGCTAATTTTTGTACTTTTAGTAGAGACGGGGTTTCACCATGTTGGCCAGGCTGGTCTCGAACTCCTGACCTCAGTGATCCACCTGCCCTGGCCTCCCGGTGTTGGCATTACAAGCGTGAGCCACTGCACCCAACTGGTTTTCTAATAATTAAATTGAGTATCTGTTTATCAATTTAAATTTATTACAATAAAATAAAATTTCTGTTTGTCAGGAGCACTGGCCACATTTCAAGGGCTCAGCTGCCAAAGCAGCGACTTTGATGGACAGTGCAGCTTCGTGGTGATTCAAATCTGCTCTTGAGGCCCCTGTCCACATATCCTTTGTCAGGTCCTGTCTTTGACAGATACCGAGTACAGTTGTAAAGGTTAGATCTGCGGCTCTCGGATCTGGGGATGTATTTAAAATACCGATGTCCAGGTCCTCTTTGATGAAGAGAAACTGATTTTTCAGGTAGGCCCTGAGCATGAGTATTTCTTACAAAACTTTCCAGATGCTTCAAATGTGCAGCACAAGTTAAATGCTCTGGAAGATGAATCTGGGGCTACCTCATTGCAACATGTTGCTCTCTATTGACTGAGCAGTCTGTGGAGATCTGAACAGAAACAAGTTAGGCTTCTGTTACTTTTTTTTTTTTCTTTTTGAAAACAATGCCAGCCTGGCATGGTGGCTCATGCCTGTAATCCTAGCACTTTGGGAGGCCGAGGTGGGTGGATCACAAGGTCAAGAGATAGAGACCATCCTGGCCAACATGGTGAAATCCTGTCTGTATTAAAAATACAAAAATTAGCCGAGCGTGGTGGTGCGCACCTGTAGTCCCAACTACTCAGGAGGCTGAGGCAGGAGAATCGTTTGAACCTGGGAGGTGGAGGTTGCAGTGAGCTGAGATTGTACCACTGCACTCCAGCCTGGTGACAGAGCGAGACTCCGTCTCAAAAACAAAACAAAACAAAACAAAACTCCTCTCTAGAGCTTTTACAGGCTTTTAAAAGTTATATTTTATTAGTATTCTTACTAAGTGTGAGAAAGATACCAGTGCATTTTTTAGCTGCTTTATTACTTTATAAATTAAAGAATATTTAGCCTCTGGGTCAGCATTGAGTTGATGTGTTCTTGGGACTCTTCCCAAGAATATGCTGTTGCTCATTTATTTAAAACTGTTGAGGGCACCTTTCAGTACTGTGTTAATGCTTTTGCTTATACTTTTTTGTGAACTGAATGGTCGTAGCGAGATCACGCATGCCAGAATTATAGCACAGTTACTTCTTGCCAACGTATATTGACATAATGGCTATCATTTGATCGTGACTCACCACGGTTGATCAGCCTAATTGGTTTCAGCAACATGTCTGATCTAACTGCAATTACATCATTGTGGTTGAGTGAGTTTGGGTAAATTTCCTGAGCTATTGTTTTCATGTCTGAATTTGCCAATTGGTTGCTTATATACCTGCCTTAGTTTTTATAGTGTGGGGATTTGCATTACTTTATTAATTTCCTATTATTATTTCCAGAAACCCTACAACAGTTTTTCATGTTGTTTATTTAATCAACAAAACTTGGAGGCGCTCCACCTGCCTGGGTCCGTGGCACTAAGGTGAGTCTGATTGGAATTAGACTTCATTTAGCTTGCCAGCTCCAGCTGCTGATTTCACTGTGCTGAAAAGCGTTCTGACTGGTTTCACACCTAGGCTCAGTGGGAAAGGAGATTGGAGGAGAGAGTGTGGTCCCGTTGGCAAAATATTTTCTGCCCTGTGCTTGAAGCTGAGGATATAAAGATAGTAAGCACTTATTCCAGCAGAGATAAAAATCAGGAAACCATTCAATGATATTGGTTTATGGCAAGTTCTGTAGAAACACAGAAGAGAAAGCAATTTCTCTTCTGTGGGAGGCGTGGCGGGCCATGGGGGTGGGGAATCAGGAGACTACAAAGTTGTCACAAAGGTAATATTTCAAGTGGGTCAGGAAGGAATTGTGGGAATTTGGCAGAAAACGAGGAAAAGCGTTTTTTATGTGTGTATTTTTCATACTTTGATATGTTGCTATCAGAATACATGCAATTGATTAATGCTGTTCGTCAAGTTTAGTTCCATTAATATTTGAACCTCATATATACCACGAAATCTCGTATCTATTTGTGAGACATTCAAAGCACTTTGTAATTTCTGGCCAACTTTAATTGTTTTTGTTTCATTTTATTACATTGCTCTTCTTTTGCTAAAGTAATGAGGTTTATATATATACGTAAACTGAGAGGCTGACGTCTCTGCCTGGCGCCTAGTAAGTAATACGTATTTGCTGAATCAGTGAATGAACATATTCAGGTTACCTGTATCTTTTTCGTAACTGGAGAGCCTATCAAATGCATCTATCATACATATGTATATATATATTGGATACACACCCCTTTCTGCCATCAAAGCAACTAATTGCTGATGTGCTGATGGAGCAACACTAGCAGGCAGGACGATCCTGTTACAACATATTCAGATCATGCTGTTCGGCTCAAGCCCCTGTGGTTTTCCATGTCTGCGAATCGAAACCCTCTTACCCCTGCTGGCCTCCTCTCTGGGTGCTAAGCCGCTGCCCCCTTGGGCTGAGATGACTGGGCTCACTGACCTTCCCATGACTCAGCCAGGCTGGTTCTTGCCTCTGGGGGTTTGACACTTATTCATTTCCCCCTGCTTGGAACTCTCTAGCTCAGGATGTGCTCATGACTGGCCCCTCACCTCCGGAGGTTCTTTGCTTCTCATGGAAGCTTTCTCACCCACAAGTTTATTTTATTTTTTTATCTTGAAACAGAGTCTTACTCTGTCGCCCAGGCTGGAGTGCAGTGGTGCAATCTTGGCTCACTGCAACCTTCGCCTCCCAGGTTCAAGCAATCCTCCCATCTCAGCCTCCTGAGTAGCTGGGATTACAGCCACACATCACCATGCCTGGGTAATTTTTGCATTTTTAGTGGAGATGGGGTTTCATCATGTTGGCAAGGTTGGTCTTGAACTCCTGACCGTCAAGTGATCCATCCATCCCAGCCTCCCAGAGTGCTGAGATTACAGGTGTGAGCCACCACATCCATAGCAGTTGCTCCCACTCCACCCTGTCATTCCCTATTTCCTCCTTGAATTTTCACCAGTGCAGCTGTCACTGACGTGCTACAGATGTTACTCACTTATCCTATTCATTATCTCTGAAGCATGTCAGCACCATGAAGGCCAGCACTTTTTTTTTTTTTTTTTTTTGGAGACAGAATCTTGCTCTGTTGCCAGGCTGGAGTGCAGTGGCACAATCTCAGCTCACTGCAACTTCTGCCTCCTGGGTTCAAGCAATTCTCCTGCCTCAGCCTCTTGAGTAGCTGGGACTATAGGTGCATGCCACCACACCCAGCTAATTTTTGTATTTTTAGTAGGGATGGGGTTTCATTATGTTGGCCAGGGTGGTCTCCATCTCTTGTCCTCGTGATCTCACTGCCTTGGCCTGCCAAAGTGCTGGGATTAGAGGTGTGAGCCACCATGCCTGACAAGGCCAGCACTTTTGTCTGTGGTGTTCCCTGTTCTATTTCTGCTGAGAACATAGTGGGTGATGCATATTTGAATCAAAGAGTGAACGTATTCATATTGTGTGTGTGTTTAGCATAAGTAACTGGGATCCTAGCATATGCAGCTTACACATTTATATCATATGTATTTGCC
Organism: Alouatta palliata; assembly: GCA_004027835.1. Classification (NCBI taxonomy): domain Eukaryota; kingdom Metazoa; phylum Chordata; class Mammalia; order Primates; family Atelidae; genus Alouatta; species Alouatta palliata. Next base: position 47,453 of record PVKV010007506.1, read on the forward strand.
ACATCATAAACATTCTTTAACATGGTTTTTACTCACCATATCATTTTGGCTTGTGAATATGTAATAGTATGTGGTGTGGTCTAAGTGTTTGTGTCCCTCTCCAAAATTCATATGTTGAAATCTTAACCCCCAAGGTAATGGCGCTGTGACTTGGAGCCTTTGAGAGGGATGAGGTCATGAGGGTAAAGCTCTTGTGAATGGGATTAGTGCCCTTATAAACGAGACTCAAGGGAGTGTATTTGACCCTTCCACCATGTGAAGACACAGGGAGAAGGCGCAGTCTATGAACCAGGAAAGCGAATCTCACCAGATACTGAATCTGCTGGTGCCTTGATCTTGGGCTTCCCAGCCTCCAGAACCGTGAGAAATACACTTCAGTTGTTTATAAGACTGGTTGGTATACGAGTCGATGGTATTTTGTTATAGCAGCCGAAACAGACTTGCATTAGGCTACACAACTCGCCTGTTCCTAGGGGGTTTCAGTCCTCTGCAGTTCAAAGTCTGTGAGGACCTCCTTCTCCTTTCTGCAGAGGAGAAGTTCTCTTCTTTGATATGGAAGTGGTGTTGCTGAGTGAAAGAGCGTGAGCAATTGAGATCTGAATCCACACACCAAACTGCAGAGCCTCATTTTGAGGTGGAATTGCTTCTTTTTGTGATCTCACCTGGTAAGAGGCATGTCCTCAGCTTTTGGGAGGTGCAGACTGCCTGGGAATGGCTGAAATGTCTATGGGGACCCATTGAGGGTACTAGGCCAGCAACTGCACGTGTGGGCCCCAAGGCCATAAGTTGAGTGACAGCAAGTGGAGGGAGGGTGTGGAATGTGGCACTGGGCTGGAAGGACTTAGTGGAGTGGGGTGAACACGCTGCTTGTTCAGAACTGGCTTTGGGATTGTGACAGGTTCTAAACATCTTGGATGTACTGAGAAGAGCCCTGAACATGGACTGGAATACCCAGGTTCAAATCCCACCCTTTCACTGACCAGCTCTGTGACCCTGAGCTAGTGACAGAACCTCTGTGAGCCCCATGTCCTCTCTGTCAAATGGAGAACAGGGTAGGGGAAGGGTTCCTGCATAACACTTTGCCCTGCCCATCTGAATAAAGGCTGCACTCACCACTTCCCAATGTCGCAGTCTGAAGGTGAGTTTGAGCCTAAATTCTCGGTATAGTCCAATCCTATTAGTTCCAAGTTCCAAGATCTCAGGAGAGATGCCAGCGATTTTGGGTGCAGACCTCTCCCTCCTTCCTTTTCTTTCTCTCCTGAGAGAAGACATTTCTACACCTCTTCTGGGTGTCCTAAAAGGTCCATGAAGAGCAGGATGTGGGCAGTGGGGAGGGCAGTGGGCCCAGCCGATGTCTCTGTGTGCAACTGAGGTCTGCAGGTGAGCACAGCCACGTGACCTCCCATGAGTGCCAGCATGGCCATGGAGCCCGGAGACTTGTTGATTAAACTGGAAAAGTGCTATTCTTAGTGGCAAGCTGTCATCCAGCGCTTATGAAAAAGGAGAGAAGCCACTCAGCTAGGATCTAAAAATACTTAGAAACTGACAACCAGCTCCGGGAAGAGCCTGGACCTGGTGCCTGGTCTGGGAAGCACCACGTCGGGGAAGACCACTTGGTTGAACTCTGCAAGATCACAGAGCCCATGGCACAAATACTTGTCTGTATTTATGGCTCTTCATTATTTATTGTAATTAAAACTAAAAATTTGTAAATATTTTCTAAGAATAAGAATAATGCTTTTAGAAGACTTCCAATATGGCAAATGCTATTCTAAGCCATTGAGGACGTTCTGTGCTTGGACCTGCAGTGTCTGTGTGGTTGGGTCATGTTGTCGTTGCTGCTTATAGATGAGGAAACTGAGTCTTGGAGATGGGGAATTTGGGCCACACTGGTCAGCCTGATCACAGAGGCTAATTATCTGGAATAGTGGATTGGCCTTTCGTTTCCACCCTCCTCTTTGGCAGCTCAGGGTTGCTTGGTATTTTCCCAGTTGTTAACAAGCTGCTTTCTTTCAACTTCTCCAGGGAGAAAGTCTGGGTTGCTGGACCTCTCAGGAAACTCTCTCAGTGGTGATTTGACTTTGGATTTCTTTGTGGAATTTATGCCTCATGTGCAGTTAAGCACATGGTCAGGTTTAAGGAAGCCTTTTTCAATTTGCATAGAGATGGAGCTCTCTTTTCACCAGCCAGGAAGAAAGAGGCATATGGCGGCCGCATTGCTTGTGGATTGGCTCAGCACCAGAAGGCACTATCCCTCGTGGATAATTAACACAGATGCCTGGACGTGGATGCTTTTTATTTTAAAACTATGTTAAACATGTTTATTGGCTTTAGTTTTCTTTGGGCCAGTTTGTTTTTCCCTCCTGCATGCTGGGCACCTAGCACAGTGGAAGGCTCAAAGGCTTTAGGACTACTCTGCATGGTTCAATCCTAGCTCATTAGAGTCCCCAGTGACACAGTTACTATGTAGGCATATTCATTTCTGTCCTTTTGTAGTTTTATTGTAGAGGTTCTTGGAAGATGATGGATGGGCTGACCTCAGGCTGCCATCTTGAACTGGAAGCCTGTAGCTCCCAATGCAGTTTGGATTTCTTTGGTTCTGATATTTTTATTTTATTTTACTCTGACTGTTTATTTGATTTTTTAAGAGATGGGTCTCACTGTGTTGTCCAGGCTGGAGTGCAGTGGTGTGATCATGGCTCACTGTCACCTCAAGCTCCCGGGCTCAAGCGATCCTCCTGTCTCAGCATCTTGACTAGCTGGGACTACATGTGTGTGCCACCATGCATGGCTATTTTTTAATTTGTAGAGATGGCAGCTATATCATCCAGGGTGATCTCAAACTCCTGGCCCCAAGCAATTCACATAGAATTTGAAGTGGCAACAAGATAACCATAAAATAGGACCTGTAAGTAAAACAATGATACTTTTTACTCTTTTTTTTTTTAAACTTACAGGTTCTGTTTTATGGCTATCTTGTTGCCACTTCAATTTCTATGTGAGAGGGCCCGGGGGCAAATTAATAAATAAATGCCCTAAAGAAACACCAAAATGGTGCCAGTTGTTTCTTAAAGAGTATATGTATCGACTGACTTCTGCTCATTAGAGTTCCTGATGACATATTACTATGCGGCGTTTTCATTTCTTTCCTTTGTATTTTTATTGTAGAGGTTTCTTGTGTAGGTTTCATACAGCAAACTATAGGTTCAAAATACAAAAAGCACTGATTCATTCAGGGGATTTAGGCAGTTTACAGATTAAAATGTTAGGTTACGTTGGAAATAGTAACGAAGCAGCAGTCTATCACTCAGCATATGTGTTCTCTTGGCATCTTCAATCGAGTTTATCTGCTTAGAAAACATATTTTATGTGGAGAGACATGAGATAAGGCCAGCAGGGAGGAATTTGGCCAGCTGTGATGGATGGGACTTTTCATGTCGCTGGTTTCTGTGTTCCTGTTCTCCGTAGGCTCTTGCTTTCTTTTCTCTAATTCCTGTAGAAAAAGACATTTGGTCAGGTGTGGTGGCTCACGCCTGTAATCTCAGCACTTTGGGAGGCTGAGGCAGGTGGATCACAAGGTCAAAAGATCGAGACCATCCTGGCCAACACGGTGAAACCCCGTCTCTACTAAAATACAAAAAAAGAAAAAAAATTAGCTGGGTGTGGTGGTGTGTACCTGTAGTCCCAGCTATTTGGGAGGCTGAGGCAGGAGAATTGCTTGAACCTGGGAGGCAGAGGTTGAAGTGAGCCGAGATCACACCACTGCACTCCAGCCTGGCGCCTGGCAGCAAAGCAAGACTCTATTTCAAAAAAAATAAAAAAGAAAAAAAATAAAAAGAAAAAGGCATTTAAAATCAGACTCAAGCATGTTGGGGAAGGGGTTTCCTCTTACTTGGCAGGCTGTTGCTTCCTATGTCTAAGACAAAAGAAAAGGAAGCTTTGAAATGTCATGAAATGTCCAGGAAGGTTTCCTGGATGTCAGGTAGCTGTTTCTTCACACCACAGGAATGAGTGAAGTGTAGAAGAATCAGAAACATACAGATTCAATGTCACTGAAAACCCGTACAGGGTTTTGAAGTGTTGGGAAAGTATGCCTGGGGCCAAGTCTGATCTGGCTTTAGAAAAGAATGCAGACAGGATGGGTGACGATGGAAAAGTCCAGAGGCCACTGGGTGTATCTGCTCATTCTTCACCAAGACTCTGGGGGTCATACATTCCTCCCGGGATGGCTAAAGCCAGGCGCTGTTAAAAGGGCATGTCCAGAAACACAGACCAGGAGGACTTAGAGAAATGAATGCAGGGGAGGGTGTGCCTGTCTCTGGGTACATTCTGGTCACTGGTCACATCGGCAGGGCCAGTTCTTTTTTTTTGAGGCAGAATTTCATTCTTATTGCCCAAGCTGGAGTGCAGTGGTGTGATCTTGGCTCACTGCAACCTCCACCTCCCGGGTTCAAGTGATTCTCCTGCCTCAGCCTCCTGAGTAGCTGGGACTACAGGCGTGCACCACCACACCCAGCTAATTTTTTGTATTTTTTGTAGAGACAGGGTTTCACTGTATTTGCCAGGGTACTCTCGAACTCCTGACCTCGTGATCTGCCCACCTCGGCTTCCAAAGTGCTGGGGCATGCGCCACCACGCCCGGCCCAGCAGTGCCAGTTCTAAGGCAGAAGTTTCTTCTAAGTGTCTAGCCTGGTGCCAGTAAATAATTGAAGAACAGAGACAATTCCATTGTTATTCTAGGATCTGAGAGAATTCTTCTGGTGGCCCAATCATCTGTGTGGAGCTGAAGCCAAGAGCCTGGAAGCTGGCCTCCATACTCCACCCCTGCCTCGCCTCAACTCTCCCATTTCATCAGCTATTGTCCATTTGATTCTCCTTAGCAAAGGTCCCTGGAATTATCTAAACGCCTGCCACCCCCACTGCTGTTCCTCTAGTTCAAGCCACCATTATCTCTCCCTAGATCGGTCCCCTCACCCCCCACCAACCTCGCTTGCCTTGAATCCAATTTCCACAAGACACCTGGCGTGAGCTTTCTGGAGCCCACATCAGCTCCTCGCATTACCCCCTTGAACTTCTTCAGGAGTTGTTTACATGCTTTCAGATTCCCAACATGGTATGTGCGGACCTTCACAATCTGGCTTCTTCCTGATTTTATATCTCTTGACAACCCGTTTCCACCTCATTCCCCACACCCTCTCAGACCCCCAATAGGCTCCAACCATTTTGAACTACTTTCAAATTCCTGGCTGGGGGATCTTGGGAAAGCCAATTAACTTTCCTGTACCTCAGTTTCTTCATTTGTAAAGTGACGTGGTAGCCACACCTGCATATGGGTTGTCGAGGATAAACTAGGTTTGTAGATGCCCAGCGCTTCTAGAAGAGCCTGGCTCTGACTCTGTCACCTCCTTGTGCCTCTTCGTGTGCCGAAACTTTGTACCTGGAACTTCCTCCCGCTTTCTCTGGCTTGCCTTTGCAGTGTGGTGATCACCACTCCTGTAGAATGAGCCATAGTTCATGTAACATCATAATTATCTGCGTTTCATTCTGTTCCTGCACCAGACTGGAAGCTCTTCGTGGGTGGGGACTGTTTCTCAGGTGCCTTGACACCCCATAGTCACTCAATATTTGCTGATATAAAGAAAGAAAAACCGGCTCACCTGGAGAGACTATGCCAACTTCCAGGTAGTTGCTTGTAGACCTTGGGAAGTAATATTTCTTTTCATAAATGCACAAATGGTTATTCTTTTTTCATGAGCCAAAGGAAAATCAAATTCACCATGTTGGCATTTGGCAAAAGCCATTTCAGCATCTAAAGATATTTGTTTTTCCGAAACTCAGAATGACTTTGCACTTCCAAATGTCGTTTACAAGGTTGCTAGACTGATTAGGTTTGCCTCTTACTCCTTCCCTGCCCATTTCCTGCCTCGGCCGGTGTTGCTGGAATGGCTCATCATTCCAACTTGGGCTGAAATGCTAAGGCTCCCTGTTTGACACAACCTGCATTTCTTCTGGGTGCTGAGGGCAGCTGGGAAATGCACTCTGCATCTTTATCTCATGTGGTTGTGACTGTTTGGACACAGCGTGGTGTCCCAGGGAGGAGGCAATTTCTTCTGCCTTGGGCCAGCTGTGATGGCATTTGATATGACTGAAGGATTCTGTCACCCCAGCTGGCCATGGCTCATTAAAATGCCTAGGCTTGCTGAGAACTGATATTTCCAGATCTGTGCTGCTCACAGGGCCATGGAAACAGATCAGGATGTGTCCTTCCCAATGTTCCTGATTTGTCTATGGTCATGTGAAGTGGAGAGGGGAGGAAGGTGTGTAATGCAGAAGTTAGCACCTGGAGTTTCCTTCTGGAAGTGTACAATCTCTTTCCCTCCCCATCCTGTATGAATTTCTAAAAACAAAACAAAACAAAACAAAACAAAAACCAAATCCATCCCATTTGTCATTTTTGCATGTGATATGTTATAAAAATTGACTGTAAGAATTTTTAAAAATGTTTTTCTCAGCTAATAAGGGATGCATACTGTTTCATTTACTTTAATTATGTAAGACAAGCATGATTTGTCAACAAGTGCATCACAAATTATATGGTTTATTATATTTGATTGAGAAAAACAATTTTAAAACATAGATGGAAGTTTAATTATGTATTAGCATTAAAAATAGGCAAAACCTGCCCTTGTGACCTAATATTGGGAATTCCCGAATTTTGCACTTAAAAATCAACTGGATAATTGCTGTGAATGTTTTTTTTTTTTTTTTTTTTGAGATGAAATCTCGCTCTGTCTCCTAGGCTGGAATGCAGTGGTGCAATCTCAGCTCATTGCAACCTCCACCTCCTGAGTTCAAGCGATTCTCCTGCCTCAGCCTCCTGAGTAGTTGGAATTACAGGTGTGTGCCACCAAGCCCAGCTAATTTTTGTATTTTTAGTAGAGACAAGGTTTCACCATGTTGGCCAGGATGGTCTCAATCTCTTGACCTTCTGATCCACCTGCCTTGGCCTCCCAAAGTGCTGGGATTACAGGCGAGAACCAGTGCGCCTGGCCAATGGGCATGAAATTTTTAGTTATATTCTTAAGTATTGAAGTAAAAGAGAGATTTGGGCTGTTTGTCATCATTTTCTTCAAAGCATCCCATTGCAAGAGTGGATAGCTTCATTTCTAGTAAAGAAAGAAACAAATTGGATATTTTTCGCTGATCATAGTTTTCTCACTTCAATGTGGCTTCTGAAATGTTGGAGACAGCTTGAAGGGCTATTAAGGTAAATGAAATTCAGAGATTAGGCTCAGAAAATCTGGGAGTGAACTGATGGAATTGTCATTTTTAAGCTCCCCTTTTCATAGTGGTATGGTTTGGCTGTGTCCCCACCCCAATCTCATCTTGAATTTAGCTCCCAGAATTCCCATGTGTGATGGGAGGGACCCTGTGGGAGATAACTGAATCATGGGAGTGGTCTTCACCATACTGTTCTCGTTGTAGTGACTAAGTCTCATGAAATCTGATGGTTTTATACAGGGAAGCCCCTTTCAGCTGGTTCTCATTTTCTCTCTTGCCTGCAGCCATGTAAGATGTGCCTTTCACCTTCTGCCATGATTGTGGGGCCTCCCCAGCCATGGGGAACTGTGAGTCCATTAAACCTATTTTTTTTTAAATAAATTATTTAATCTTGGGTATCTTTCTATCAGCAGTATGAGAACAGATTAATACACATAGTATCCCTCTTTTTGAGTGTGGGATAGCTTAGTGACTTGTTTATAATGAAGAAAATAATGGGATATTACTTTCAAGACTAGATTCTAAAACACTGGTTTCCATTTTGCTGTCTTTTGTCCTCTCATCTTGCTGTTCACTCTGATCAAGCCAGCTGCCATGTTGTGCAAAAGCCTCCACACTCACCCTCCAAGGCAGCCTCTGGCCACCAACTGGTGAGGAACTGAAGGCTTTAGTCCAATATTTTGTGAGGAACTGAATCCTGCCAGCAACTCTGGTATGAGCTGAGAAGTGAATCCTTCCCCTGTCAAGCCTCAGGTGACTGACTGTAGCCGCAGCCTGTATCTTGATTGCAGTGAGAGATCTTAAGCCAGGGACTCAGCTAGGTGCTCAGATTCCTGACCCACAAAAATATTGTGAGATAGTGTTGTTTCAATCCATTGAGGTTTGAGGTAATTTGATATGCTGCAGTGGAAAATTAATATAACCTATTACTTCCTTGTTGAATTTCAACATCACTGTTCCTTATGCTTCCTGTCTTTAACCAATGGGTATATATTAAGAAGGATATCTGGGTAAAAAGCACAGTTTCAGAAATACAACAACTTCATTTGAAATGGCTTGCCAGCCAGCATGTGCAGCTGAGCAGCAAATCATCCAAGGCTCTGAATCACAATGTGCTCGCCTCTTCCAAACAATTACATGGTAAACACACAGGGAGGCTCTCAAATTTGTTTATTTTTAAAGAGAAAACTTTTTTTTGTTGTTGATTAAAAAAGGATACCATTGCCACATTTCATGATGTGAAGTTGAGTGATGATGGAGAAGATGAAAAAGCATCTGGCTGCCAGGCAGGACAGGAGAGAGAGTGGAAGTTATGGCAGGAGGTATTGATAGGCTGATTGTAGGTGATAAATAGCCCTTCTGCTCACATTTGATTGGTGAGAATTAGTCACATGGCTACAGCACACTGCAAAGGAAGCTGGGAAATGTAGTCTAGTGCAGTGCCCAGAAGGAGGAGGAGATGGATTTTGGCAACACACAGCAGTGTCTGCCAAAGTAATTAACTCTTATTTCCATTACATAACATTTAATTGAGCACCTATGCTATGAAGACATGATTCCAAGCATTAAAGATACAAATGAGGTGGAAAAAGTATGGTCTTTGTCCTCAAAGATGTTCACAGTCTAGCTGAAGGAGTCTGTTTGAGGAAACATGGTTTGGAAATAGAGTCTTAGGCTAGCTTCTATCATCTCCAGGTGAAAAACAGTGGCAGTTGCAGACTGTTCTGTCCATGGGCAGAAAAGCACAAATTAATCCTGGGGAAGTTTTATCCCTAAAGCCAGTGGGCTCCAAAACCACTCATCTTAAGACTTCCTTTGTTAGAAATTTTGGACCAGACAAACCTCTCCTTCCCCTGTGAGAATGTCTGTGACTGTGAACTTCCAGGTGGCATGTGTGCAAACTCATTTGGCCGGTTTATTCCAAAACTCTAGCAACCCCCAACTTGCAGGAATAACATTCTCCAAGATAGTTTTCAACATTTCTGCCAAGAATTAGGAAATTAGACTATGAGCTGGAAGAAGCTCTTGGGAAAAATAATTTGACACTATAGTCAAAAGTCAAAATAGGCTAGAGTCAAAATTAGGCATAACCTCTGATCCAGCTGTGTTCTTCTAGCTACATGTATTGGCGAATCTTTTGATCATGTGCACCAGTAAAAAAATGTTCATTACAGCGCTGTTTATAATAGCAAAACATTGGAAACAGCACAACTATTCATCAATGGTAGAATAAATTCTAGTATAGTGACACAATGAAATATTATACAGTAGTGAACAGGTAAAATTACAGCCTCATGCATTAACATGAATGCATCTCAGACAAATCATGCTGAATGAAAAACATAAGTCATACAGGAGTAGATAAGGAAGTCTCCATTTATACAAAGATTAAAAACATTCAAAACTAAACAATGTATTGCTTAGGGGTAGGTGGGTCATGCATATGTACATTGATTCCTGTTAGCACTGCCATATGCTTTGCAGGCCAAGGGAGTGAAGTGAAGAGGGGTGGATTAGGCCTGCATTCTGCCACCTCTCTGACTGTTTCTGACTTTTACTTTCAGAAAAATGACTTGTCTGGGCCCTTCTGCTTCTCCTGCCTCTCAAGCCAACCCCTGTGTACAGGCCCAGACAAAGCTGAGAGAGAGAGAGAGCAAGCGTGTAGGAGAGAGAGACTGAGTGTGTATATGAAGGGTGACAGGTTTGAGAATAAAAGCAAGATCCAAGCACACTGGCCCTACCTATGTGATTGAAAAAAATCACAAATGTGGACTGGACAACCTTTATTGAGCAATTACTATGCCCCTCTCACTGCGCAATGCAATTTCTTCTGTTTCATCTCACTTCATTTTCACGGCCACCCTTCAAGTTCATGTTGTTGCTGTCATTTTACAGATAAAGAATGCAAAGCTCAGAGATGCTGAGGAATGTATGCAAGGTCACTGCGATAGGATGGGAACTTTGGTTTTCAGTCTCTAAATACATTGGTGCAGAAGTCCAAGGAAGATGCTTAGAAAAACCTGGTGGTACATAGCTTCATCTAAACCATCATCCCTTTGAATAAAAGCCAGGCAATCCCTCTGCCCCATTTGAAGTTATTATTATTATTATTGCTCCAGGGTGGAGGGCAAATAAAATGTCAGCAGCCTTCTCTTGCCTTGGCTTTGGAGGCCCACTCTCTGAGCAGGTGGCTGGTGCTTGCAGATGTGGTTGAGGCTGCACATCTGGCACACATTAGCCCATGGGCGGGACATGCTATTACACAGTCCTCATGAAATTTGGGTCTGCTGCATTTCCATAAGCCACCCAAGAAAGCAGGGTTCCTGGCATTTTGTCAGAAGTAAGAGCCTGGAAGATATAGAACAATTTTCTATCATCATGATGGATTAGGTTATTTTCGTCTTGTACAAAGTTACTCCCAATTGAAAGGCTGGACAAGATAGCTCTTGATTAAATGAAAATTGTGCCTGACTAGGACATAAATTATGTAGTGGAGCGGCAGAAAAATCTGAATGAGCTCTTATGAGCTCAGTCCCCGTCATGGTTTAACTTAGAGCAGAAACCTTTTCTTCCCTTGCACGGATGTCCATGGCTACACGGTTGAAGCATTTCCGCAAAGGAATACTCTGTGGTTGGAGTTTTGGTAATGGGCATGAGCTGCTTTGGTTGAGAACATTTTCATTCTGTCATTGTATCTCTTTGTTTTGTGCTTATTAATCCATATAGACCTGTCCCCCACCACACCCACACCCAAGGGTCCTATTTCTGTATCTTATGGGGTATGTTTGCTTGTGAACCTGCGGATTGTCCTCCCATCCTCATCCGTCCATGTCATCTTCCCAGATAGACATGAAGTATACACTTCCCTCTTTCCCCACCAGCCTATAGGCCAGATAATTGAAGCAAGAGAGGACAACACAGTCAGATAGAACCCACTCCATTCTTCTAGAAGTTTGAATTTAGGAGGGAATGGTAGAAAACAAAGTTCAACAAATATTCCTAGTTCTCCTTTTGAATACATGATTGGATTGCACTTCTTGGCTCCATTGTGGTTTGAATAATTCTGACCAAAGTCTTGTGAGCGAAAGGGACGTGTGTTATTTTGGAGACACACCAGACTCCCAGAAATCTTTTTGCTTTTGGTGTGACTTGGCTGGGACCCCACAGCAGCTGTGATAAGCAGAGGCTCTGCCGACTCCCACATGGACTGTAAAATGAGTTAGAAGTAAAACTGTTTATGAACCACTGAGATGAGATTATTTGTTACTGCAGCATAATCTAGCTGATCCTGACTGATACACAGGGAGAGAAAAAATATGAGTAAGCGAGAGAAGAGAGAAGGACCAAAAGGGAGTTTTTTAAAAAATCTCATGGTCTGGAATAGTAATGCATGAACTTGGAAGTTGTGGTTGTTGACTTGTTGACCATTCATGCAATATGTAACCTTCTGAGTCTGACTTCTTTTACTGAGTATAATGCATTTGAGATTCATCTATCCTATTGCCCATATTAAGTTTGTTTCTTTTTATTGCTAATTTGGAATAAGTAGCAGAGAAGGCTATCCCAAAGGAAGCTCACAATCATTGCACTGTCAAAATTTCTACCCTAACCCCTTATAACCCCAAGATATCACTGACACCTTATTTTGCTTTGGAAAAAAAGAGATATAAAATTTTTACTTTTCAAAAAAGTAAAAAAATCTGGAGGTTGCTGGGTAAACCATAGAGTATGGCAAAGAATCTGTTATTTCCAGGCAGACTGAGGATTAGTTAACAGTTAATATTATGACTGTGTGTCTCAAACTGCAAAACACAGACTCAAGTGTGCCAGGGTTATTTGAAGATTTTGGTGCACTTTTCTGGAGCTCTTAACTCAAATATTTGGAATAAATGCTTAATACTTTTTATTTAAACATTTTTAAAAATTACATTACAACTCATATGTAGAAAAGTGCACAAATCACAAATACATGTATCACTGTTTTTAAAAATGGAACACACCCTTGTAACAGACCACTCTGACCAAGAAAGTTACTATGCTCTCAAAGGTACCCACTACCTCAACTCAATACCAAAGCTGTTTTGCCTGTGTTTGTGTTTTTTATGAATGAATTCATTTACTATGTACTCTTCCGTGTCTAGTTCTATCACTTAACATTGACTGTGAGATGTGTAACTAAACTTGTTTATTCTTATTCCTTTATATATTAGTTTTGAGATGTGTAACTATAAGCTGTTTATTCTCATTGCCTTATAGCATTCTGTTGTATGACTGTACCACAGTTTATCTGTTCTATAGCTAATGCACACATGGTGGTTTCTGGGTTTTGGCTACTCTACAGTGCTGTTATATATGCTGTTATATATGTGAATATATGTAGGCATTTCTGCTAGGTCTCTATAGCTACTCCTAGTGAAAATGCTGAGTGATAGGGTATACATATGTTCACCTTTAGTGCCTACCACCAAATACTCTTTCAAAGAGGTGTATTGTAATTATTTTATTTTGAATTTAAATATAGTAAGCTCACTTTTTCTGGGTGTACAGTTTATTGTATAGATGTACCATGGTTTAATCACTTGCACACTGAAGGACGTTTGGGTTGCTTTTGATTATTTGGTGGTTATGAATAATGCTGTTATAATTGTTTGTATTTTTGTGTGAGAATATTTTCATTTCTTTAGAGTAAATGTCTATGAGTGGGATTGCTGAGCAATATAACGTGTATTTAGCAGCATGAGAAGTTGTTTTCTGGTGTAGCGGTACATCTTGAATCCCTATCAGCAATCTATGTGTTCAGCTGCTCCAAATACTCACCAGCAATTGACACCGTCAGTTTTGTTTTTAGAATTTTAGCCATTCCAGTAGCTGTAATGCGGTGTCTCATTGTGGCTATAATTTTCATTTCACTGATGACTAATGATATTAAGCATCTTTTCATATGCTTATATTTTCATTCACAAATCTTTAAAGAAGAATATCCAAGTGTTTTACCCTTTTTGTAATTGGTTGTTTGTTTTCTTACTGTTGAATTTTGAGAGTACTTTATATATTCTGCATTCAAGTGCTTTGTCAGATAAATACTTTTCATCTATTTTCTCCCAGTATGTAGCTGGTCTTTTCTCTTGTGTTTCTTTGATGAAGTTTGATTTATCAACTTTTTCTTTTATTAATCAGATGTTTGGTATTAAATGCAATGACTCTCTGCCTCACTCAAAGTCACAAAAACTTTCTCCTATGGTTTCTGCTAAAACTTTTGTAACTTTACATGTACATTAATCCTACAAACCATTTGAGGTTAATTTTTATATACAGTTTGAGGCATAGGTTCTTTATTTGGATATGTATGTCCAAATTTTTTAGAACCGTTTGTTGGAAACACTATCCTTTCTCTGCTTGTACCTTTCACTTCTACAAAAAAAATCACTTGACCATATTTATGTGCTTTTATATATAGATTGTCTAATTTGTTCCAGTGATTTGTGTTACTAATTTTTCCAATATACATTTTGATTATGGTAGATAGACTCCTACTAAGTTTTTAAGTTGAGTAGTGTGGATTCTTCAACTTTGTTCTTTTTAACTATTCTTTTGGCTATTCTAGCTCCTTTGCATTTCCATATGTATTTTAGAATCATTTGTCTATATTTATTTTAAAAAATGTTGCTGAGAGTTTCATTGTGATTGCATTAAATCTAAACTATAGATAATTTCACTATATTAAAGTCTTTTGGTCCTTAAGTATGGTATGACTTCATTTTTTAGTCATTTTTAAAATATCTTTATTAGAATTTTTAACATCCAAATCTTGCATGTATTTTACCTAAGTATTTTCTTTTTTCCAGCTATTGTAAATGATTTAAATATTTTTAGTTTCCAAAATTTTATTGTTAGTATATAGAAATACAATTGATTTTTGTATATTGGCTTTGTATGCTGAAACCCACTGTATAAACTCAATGGTTCTATGACTGTTTTTGTAGATTCCTTGAGATTGTCTACATAGACAATCTTGTTATCTACACATAGGAACAGTTTTATTTCCTCCTTTCCAAGAAGTAAGTGCTTTCTTTTCTTGCCGTATTGCCCTGGTTTTGCCTGTGTTTCAATGCAATGTTGAATAAGACTGGTAAAAGTGAACATCCTTTTCTTGTTCCTGATTTTAGGGGGAAAGCATTCAGTCTTTTACTGTTAGATGTAAAGCTAGCTGTGATTATTTTGTAGATGCCCTTTTTCAGATTAAGGAAGTTTCCTAACATTTCTTGTTTCTGAGAATTTTATCAAGAATTGATGTTGAATTTTGTCAAATGCTTTTGTGCATATACTGATAAAGACTATGTGTTTTATCTCTTTTACTTTGCTAATGTGATAAGTTTTGAAGTTTTGAATGTTGAGCCAGCTTTGCATTTTCAGGATAAATCTTATCTGGTTGTGAAGCATTATTTAAAAAAATCTATTGCTGGATTTGACTCGCTACTGTTTTGATGAGGATTTCTGCTTCTATGTTCATGACGGATATTATCTTTACTTTTCTTGTGTTATTATTATCTGGTTTTGGTCTCAAGGTAATTCTGGGTTCACAGATAAGTTGGGAAGCTTCCTTCCCTCTTCTCTTTTCAGTAGAGATTGTATAAAACTGGTGACTTGGAGTTTTGTTTGCTTGTTTTTATTAAGTATTCAAATTTATTTACTAGCCATAGGTTATCTATTTCTTCTTGAGTGAGTTTTGGTAGTTTCTATCTTTAAAGTATTGGTTCTTTTTATCAAAGTTGAATGTTTATGCATAGAGTTGTTTAGAATAGTTTCTTATTATCTTTTAAACATTTAAACACGAGGGTGTCTCTAGTGATAATTTCTCTTTTATTTCTGATATTGCTCATTGGTATCTTGCCTCTTTTTTTCTCTTCATCAGCTTGACTGGAAGGGGATTATGGACTGAACTGTGTTCCTCCAAATTTATATGTAGAACTCCTAACCCTTGGTACTTTAGAATGTGACTATATTTGGAGATAGAGTCTTTAAAGAGGTAATTAAGCTAAAGTAAAGTCATTAAGATGGGACTTAATTGAATATGAATGAGGTTATTATAAGAAGAGGAAATTAAAACCAGACCACGTAGAGGAAAGACCAAGTAAAGACAAGGGGAGAAGGCCATCTGCAAACCAAGGAGAGAGGCCGCAAAAGAAAGCAACCCTGCTCTCACCTTGATCCCAGACTTCTAGACTCCAGAGTGTCTGTGGTTTAAGCCACACAGTCTGTGGTACTTTGTTACGCAGCCCTAGCAAACTGATATAAAGTTTGCTAAATTAATTGACCCTTTAAAAAAAAACCCAACATTTGTTTTTGTTGGTTTTCCCTATTGTTTTGTTTCCAATATTTTTGATTTTTATTCTCATTTTTTTCTTTTGCTTGTTTTGAGTTTATTTTGCTCTTCTTTTCTAATTTCATAATGTGGATGCTGAATTTGAGACCTTTCTTTTTTTCTAATATCTACATTCAATGCTATATTTTTTCCGTGTACACTACTTTAACTCCATTTCAAATTTTTACATGAAATTTCATTTTCAATTCAGTTAAAAATATTTTCTAATTTTTTAATGATTTTCTCATTGACCCAGGGATTACTTGAGTGCTAAATTTCTAGGTATTTATTTTGTTTTTTTAACACATCTTTCTGATACTGATTTCTACTTTAATTTCATTACGGTTAAAGAACATACTTTTGTATTATTTTAATCATTTTAAGTTTGTTGCTTGGCGTGGTGGCTCATGCCTGTAATCCCAGCACTTTGGGAGGCCAAGGTGGGCAGATCATGAGGCCAAGAGATCGAGATGATCCTGGCCAACATGATGAAACCCCATCTCTACTAAAAATACAAAAATTAGCTGGGCATGATGGCGCATGACTGTAGTCCCAGCTACTCAGGAGGCTGAGGCAGGAGAATTGTTTGAACCTGGGATGCAGAGATGCAGTGAGGTGAGATTGCACCATTGCACTCTAGCCTGGGCTGTAACAGAGTGAGACTCTGTCTCAAAAAAAAAAATTGTTAATGATTTATTTATGACTCACAATAAGCCCTATCTTGGTAAATATCCTATGTGCACTTACAATAATGCGTATTTTGCTCTTCTTAGGTAGAACATGTGATTAATATTAATTAGGTCAATATGACTGATGGTGTTATTGATCTCTTCTATATCTTTCTAATTTTCTACCTATTTGTTCTATTAGTTATGGAGAGGAAAATGTTAAAATATCCAAGTATAACTGTAAATTTGTCCATATCTCATTTCAGTTATCGGTTTGGCTTCGTGTATTTTGAGGCTCATTTGGGATTGTAATATCTTACTGGATTAGATCTTTCACTGTTCTAAAATATCTCTTCTTATTTCTGGTAATTTTCCTCATTATAAAGTCTACTTTGTCTTATATTAAAACAGCCACATACAGATTTCTTTTAATTAGTGTTCACATTATATGTATTTCCATCTGTTTATTTTGATTTAGCTATCCCATTATTTTTGTTATTTATTTATTTATTTATTTGAGATAGGATCTAGCTGTGTTGCCCAAGCTTGAGTGCAGTGGTGTGTTCACAGCTCACTGACTGCAGCCTCGACCTCTCAGGCTCAAACAATCCTCCTGCCTCAGCCTCCCAAGTAGCTGAGACAACAGGCATGTGCCCCGTAACTGACTAATGTTTTTCCATTTTTTGTAGAGATGAGAATCTCACTCTGTCACCCAGGCTGGTCTTGAATTCCTGAGCTCAAGTGATCCTCCAATCTTGGCCTCCCAAAATAATTGAATTACAGGTGTGAGCCACTGCACCTGGCTGATACTATTATTTTTAAAGTTGGTTTCTTATAGATGACATAAAATTGGATCTCCCCTCCCCCAAATTCAGTCTGATAGTTTCTGACTTTCAACTGATGTGTTTAAACCACTTACATTAATTACTGATACAGTTGAATTTAGGCTACTCTTTCTTATTTGTTTTCTGTATATCTTCTCTGTTTTTCACTCTTCTGTTTCCCCCTTCTTGCTTCTTTTGTGTTACTTAAGTGTTTTTGAGACTTTTAATTTATTAACTTCTTTAGTGTCTTTCTATGTAGTTTTTACAGTTGTTGCTCTAGGGATTATATTATACATATTTGATTTTCAGATACTAATAAGAATTAATATTTTGTTACTTCAGGTAAAATGTAGAACACTTACAACTATTTAAGTCCCTTTTCACTTCTCATTTTAAGTTTTGTTATTATCTGTATTATATCTGCATACACTGAAGACCACATTAGGAATATTGTAAGCTCTGCATTAAACAGTCTTAAATATTTTAAAGACCTGAAGAGAAGAAAAATAGTTCAATATGTTACCCAGGTATTTACCTTCTTTCTCATCTTCCTTCCTTCCTGAAATTCCACATTTTCCCTCTGGTATCATTTCTTTCTGTATGAATAGTTTTCCTTTCAAAAAAGAAAGGTAACTGTATGAATGATGGACATGTTAATTTGTTTGACTATAGTAATCCCTTCACATTGTATATGTATAGCAAGATAAGTATATTAATGTGATATTGTATACCTTAAACACATAAAAGTTTTTTAAAAAGAACTTTTTTTTTGGTAAGGGTGCTGATAATAAATTACTTTTGCTTCATCTAAGAATATCTTTATTTTGCATTTATTTCTAAAGGATGTCTTCACTTAGTATAAAATTATGGGCTGACAATTGTTTTGCTTCAGCATACTATAAATGCTGTTCCGCTTCTTTCTGGCTCCTATGGTTTTCAGACAATAATCCTTAATGTTAAATTGTTTTTCCTATTTTTTCCTGTATATGTAATATGCTGCTCTCTTTGTCTTTGCAGCAGACTAATTATGATGTGCTTTGGTACGTCTTACTTTGATTTTTTCTGGTTTGGTGTTGATTGAGATTCTGAAATCAGTAAATTTATGCCTTTCACCACATTTAGGAAGTTTATGGCAGTGACTTCTTTTTCTTTTCTTTTCTTTTTTTTCTTTGAGATGGAGTTTTGCTCTTGTCACCCAGGCTGGAGTGCAGTGGCGTGATCTCAGCTCGCTGCAACCTCTGCTTCCTGGATTCAAATGATTCTCCCACCTCTGGAGTAGCTGAAATTATAGGCACCTGCCACCATGCCTGGCTAATTTTTTTTTTTTTTTTTGTAGTTTTAGTAGAGATGGGGTTTCACCATGTTGGCCAGGCTGGTCTTGAAATTCTAACCTCAGGAAATCTGCCTGCCTTGGCCTCCCAAAGTGCTGGGATTATAGGCATGAGCTACTGTGCCAGGCTGATTTCTTAAAATATTTTCCTTCTGCACCAATTTATTTCTCCCATCCTCTGGGACTCTAATGATACATATATTAAACCTTCTGATGTTGTCCTGTAGGTCCCTGAAGCTGTTCTTTTTTAGAAACTTTTTTATTGTTGTTGTTTTTCAATTGGTAACTTTTATTTATTTATTTTTTTGAGATGGAGTTTCACTCTTGTTACCCAGGCTGGAGTGCAATGGTGCGATCTTGGCTCACCGCAACCTCCACCTCCTGGGTTCCAGCAATTCTCCTGCCTCAGCCTCCTGAGTAGCTGGGACTATAGGCACGTGCCACCATGCCCAGGTAATTTTTTGTATTTTTAGTAGAGACTGGGTTTCACCATGTTGACCAGGATGGTCTCGATCTCTTGACCTCATGATCCACCCTCCTCAGCCTCCCAAAGTGTTGGGATTCAATTGGATAACTTTTATTGATACATCTTTAAGTTCATGAACTCTTCTCTCATCTCCTTTCTTCTATATAACACAAACAGTAAATTTTCTATTTCTGTTTTATAGTTCTAACATTGTTTTTGGTCCTTTGTAGTTTTCTTCTCAGAATTTCTATTTTTCCATGTGTTTCAAGAGAATTTTCCTTTACTTCATAGAGCATAGTTATAATGGCTGTTTAAAAATCTCTGTCTGATATTTCCAACATTGGGTCATCTGAATGTTGGCATCTGCTTATCTTTTCCTGATTTGTATATTGTATAATTTTGGGTGGTGCTTGGACATTTAAAATATTATGTATGAGACTCTGGCCTTCATTGAAATCCTCTGGAGAATGTTGATATTTTTTCTTTTGGCAGGCATCTACTTGGTTAGGCTTAGGCTTTGAGTCCTGAGCTGCCTTCTGCTGCCTATGTTAGTTCAGTCTTAAAACTTCTACTGTGTTATTTTGACCTATGGATTGGGTATTCCTTCCAGGGACCACGTTTTATACCTGGGCAATGACCTACAACTTAGTTCATTTCTTAAAGCCTTTGTAATGTTGTTTGAAGTTAGCTCCATGCATGCATAGTTCAGTGATGGGCCCAGGACTGCATACACATTTTTTTTTTTCTGGTCCATTTCTCAAACTCCTTCCTCTTCATGACTTCTTCAACACCCCTCAGCTCCCTAGGACCCCTTTTCCTGATTCTCAGGCTAGAAAGGTGTGGTGTTTGCCTTCCAGCGCTGTCATGCATTTCTTGTGTTTGGATGTGGCTTGAAGTGAAGCAGCAAGAGGAGAGAGAGAGAGAAATAAAAGACCAGGATTCCCTCCTTCCTTTTCATTCCTCTGGTTAGAAAAATGGATTTTCATTCAGAGTTTCAGGTGCCTTCCTGGCTGCTGCTGCCACCCTCGTGAGAACATAATCTTAGAACATTTGCCTGGGGCAGGAGACAGAAAAACAAACAAACAAACAAACAAAAAAACAACAGTGGATTTTCTCCACTCTCCCTGTTCCTCAGGGGCCCCTTTCCTGGACTTCTGACCATAGAGGGATGGTTTTTCCCAGGCACTTTTCCCTCTGTGCTTGCTGAGCCGCTCTGGGATTTGGGCTGTCCTGAGTCTGAGCTGGGAGATGTGGGAGGAAAGAAAAGCTGGTAAACTCATTGCCATCTCCATGTTTCTCTGAATATTGTCTCCCTCTCCATCTTCCTGCCATGGTTTTCTTTCTAGACTCCTCTGATGATCACTCCATGTATTCCACCCAGGGTTTTTAGCTGTGACCACTGGGAGAGACAGAGATAGAAGGGACTGTATTTGTGCCATCTTACCTGGCTCTGGAAACCTGCTGGAGAGTTTAATTGATAAGTACTTTTAAATTTTATTTTTATATGAGAACACGCAGAATAAGACTGCAAGATCAGCGTGAACTTCTGAGAGCTTCTAAAGCTGACGTCTTTGAGAAAACACAGGTTTGTGGGGCACTGCTTTGATAGGAGTTTAGTCTCTGCTTAGAGAGAAGACAAGAGGGAGAAGCAGTGTCCTTTCTTGGTGTAGACTGCAGGGTTTGCATGGCCCCTGCTCACTGTGGCACTGACTACCCCACTGCAGGAGGCTGCAGGCCTTCTTCTACCCTAAGAGCCCATTTTGACAGATTCTTTGCTTCTAGCTTTTTCTCTGATGACTGACTGGTCCTATCAGAAATTTTACCTAGGCTTACTGGTCCTGGAAAACCACAGACAACATCCCTGGCTGCACGGGACACTGACATCTGTTGGGACTGCTCTGTCTCCCCGCACTGTCATCCTGGGGCACAGTCCTTAGTGGGAGCACCATCTCCATGACCGCTTTCCCCAGGCAGGAAGAAGATCTTGTGCCATCGTAATGCGCTGAAATTCTGTTTTAGATGTAGTTTCCTAGGAAAAACATCGTTTAGTTTCACAGAAGCTTCCTGTTGGAAAGAGAAGAGAGGGAAGATGCTAAGGGCTGAGATGGGCCCTCCCAGGAGTGCAACAGGTGTGATGGTCTTCTCATTCCTGGGTCCTTGGCAACCAGCGAGATGACGCTGAGACCTGGTAGGGCAGGGGGAGAGGGATAGGAAAAGAGAGAGCAGAGGACACAGGGAAGGTGGGGCTTGCAGGTGCCTAAGAGGGGCTGACTCTGCCAGAACCAAATAAAAAGAAACCAAGAAGTTGATATTGTACCCTGCCTTCTTGGTACCCCTGCAACTGGCCACCAGTGAGAATGTGCTACCAAGTAATTTTCATAACCAACCCAGTATACCTTGAAGCACCGCTGGTTTTTCAGACATTTAGAATTTCCTAGTTTTCACTCTAATCTTACTGAATTTTGGCGAGGCGGGGGTTGCTGATGGGGTAGGGTGAGGAGCTATCTGGGCCTACTCTTAGGCTGGGAGTATCAGGGAAGTCTCAGTCTATTATTATTACTTTTTTTTTTTTTTTTTGAGACAGAGTCTCACTCTGTTGCCAGGTGCCAGGCTGGAGTGCAGTGGCGCAATCTCGGCTCACTGCAACCTCCGCCTCCTGAGTTAAAGCGATTCTCCTGCCTCAGCCTCCTGAGTAGCTGAGACTACAGGCGCACGCCACCACGCCCAGCTAATTTTTGTATTTTTAGTAGAGACGCGGTTTCACCATGTTGGCCAGGATGGTCTCGATCTCTTGACCTTGTGATCCGCCCGCCTCAGCCTCCCAAAGTGCTGGGATCACAGGCTTTAGCCACCATGCCTGGCCTAATATTATTTTTTTAATGCCCAGTATTCTAGGCTCAAAAAGACCCTGTGGTTTCTACAGCGTGGGTGCCGTTCTGTTCACGACACTCTGAAAGATGATGAGAATCCTGTGGATTCCGACTGCAGCGGGTGTTTCTGTGAGACAGCTCCTTTCTCCCACTGAGCTTCAGTTTGAGAGTGGATAATCTGAGGTGTTAGACCCTTGACAGGGCCTTTCATATTGAGTCATTTTGTGGAATCTTCTGACGTTAGAGTGCAATGCTTGCCTAACATCGGCTGGTTGTTACGTTTAAACATGGGTTGACTAGGCGTCAAACTTTTATCCTCAAAACGGTCCAGTCAGGTCTGGTTAAAGGTGTAGCATTATTTTGACCGGATGAAAGAAGAAACCATATCTAGAATGGCCAACCTAGAACTCCACAGAGTCAAACGAAACAAAATTAAGATGAAAATACATCAGGAGGAGAAGGAAGTAAGCACAATATAGAAAACTCAGCCAGTGTGGCTGGGTGGGGGTCAGTTTGTAAGCCATCAAATGTCCACCTCACTTCTCTGAGGTATCAGTCATATCTGCTTTTTAAATATGCGAATATTTGCCTTATAAACCTATTATTACTCTTCGAGCAATTTCAACAACCAACTTGAATGTTATTCCTTTGATTTGTTGCTTTGGTCTAATGCTTCTAGTGTTTCTCTGGAAGCCAGAAATTACCTGTCCTCATCTTCAGCCATATCCTTAGGCCCCATAACTCATTCTGATTTTGATTGCTCTGTCATTCTGTGACTTTGGATAACTGGCCAATATTCTAGGAATTACTATTATATTTTATTAATAGGAGCCAGGAGAATTTATAGCAGTGAAACTGAAGCATTTGCCAGTGGGGCTCTCATATCTCCTGTCAAATGTGTCTCCGTGGCCAGCCCACGTGACGGATGGAGACAGCACAGTCTCCTTCCCTCCCTTGGCAGCCAGGTGAGCACCAGCCAGATCCTGGCTCTGGGGACCATTGGCTGAGCCTTGCTCAGGGCTTTCCTTAAGGAAAATGTGCAGGAAGGGAGTGTGACACAGAAGACTCACTGTGAATGGGGTGGCCACAGCTCCAGACACGGGCTGATAAAGGAGAAGGCTGTGCACTTTTTGCTATGTTTCTCATGATTTTTTCCTGATAAATATTAATACCTACCTGCTTATCATAAGAGACATAATTTGGAAGTACTGACAAGTGAAGAGTTAAAGAAATGGAGCACTTAGAAGGCAACCGCACAGCTTATATTTTGATTTATTTCCCTTGCATTCTATATTGTGCAATTTTTTTCTGTGACACAGTTAAGCTTATTCTAGGTATACAGTTCTTACACTCTTTTAATACTGCATTGCATATACCTAAATAATTAAAGAAAACTCTTCCTAAATATCATTTTAGACAGCTACGTGAATGTGCTCTCAGAGAGTTAGGTCAGTGCTTACTTACCTCTCGGCAGATTCACCGCCTTTCAGAAGGGACCTGTTCCCCACAGTAGACTCCTTAAAGCATTGTGCTTGTGGAAATGCTATCAACCTCTAGGTTCATTCATCAACTCCAGGCCCACCCTTCGCTAGGTTTGTGGCTAAATCTTCTACGTAGCAGTGAGTAAAACGGAAGTAATAATAATTATTGGCGCAAAGTTGCTGTATCCTTGAAATAAGATCAGTGCTGTAAAGCGTCTGGCACACGGCAAATACTCTTTAATCAATCTAAGTCAGTTGCACCAGAATTTCAAGTGTGTTCGCCCTTGGTGTCCCTTCTATCTGGAATGCTTTCTCCCTAGAAATCTGTGTAGGACTCCAGTTTGTTGCCTTATTAAAGAAGCTTCCCAGAACAACCAATTCAAAGAGGGATCGTCCCTCGTTCTAACTCTGCTTTATTCCTTATCGTAATCCTATCAGCGTCTGGCACATTGTTTCCATGTGTATCTAGTTGTAGCCTGTCTTCTTAATCTAGAATGGAAGCTTTCTGATGCAGGGATTTTAAATGCTTTGTGCCCTGTTGTGTCCCCAGCATCTAGAATACCTCTTGGCATGTAGTAGGTGTTTAATAAACAGGTGTTTAATGAATGAATAGATTGCTTGGGCCCTGGGGGTGAAATATGCAAAGTCTGGTCCTTACACTAGTCTAACCTCTGGGAATGTAACTCTGGAACTTGTTTTTAAGAATTTTCTTGGGTGGGGCATGGTGGCTTAGGCATGTAATCCCAGCACTTTAGGAGGCTGAGGTGGGAGGATTGTTTGAGGCCAGGAGTTCAACTTCAGCCTGGGCAACAGAATGAGACCCCCTCTCAACAAATTTACATAATTAGCCAGGTGTGGTGGCACGCACTGGTAGTCTCAGCTACTGAGAAGGCAGAGGTGGGAGGATTGCTCGAGTCCAGGCGTTTGCATCTGTAGTGAGCTGAGATGGCACCACTGCCCTACAGCCTGCACAGCACAGCGAAACCCTGTCTCAAAAAATAAAAAATAATTAAAAGAAACAATTTTCTCCTCTGCAGATTTTTATGTCTTCTAAAATCTATGACCTGCTTTCTTAAGCTTTAGTTCTTTTTGCCAATGTCATTTTATTAAAGCAATGCTTGCAAAATCTGACTTCACTTTCCTCTTCTCATTTCAAAATCTACTTGATTCTAAGTAAATACATCAATACTTTAAACAACAGTAATGTTACTGACTTCGATGAGTTGAACACCTTGGTGTATTCATTACTACTCAGCTAATTCGCTGAAAGATCACAGTGGCAAAAAAGCCGTTTTTTTAGTGGTGAACAAGACTCTTGTGGGTTTGTTCAGGGCCGCCGTTCTGCGTGGCCTCATTGCTTTGACGGCACAAAGCAGAAAAAAAAATGAGACAACCGTTTGTGCATTTCACACAAAGCTCTCTTCCGTCTTCCTCTTTAGTTCCCTGACCTGCCCTCTGTTGCGTTGGTAACTGTCAACCTTCTCCTGTCTCTTAATTCTTGAAATTGTCAAAACCACTGCTAAGGTCCCAGGCCCCAGGATGTGTGGACCCAGGCTCAGGGTAAGCTGAACCTGCGTGGAAGCTTGGAGCCCGTTGGTTGGGGGAACTCATGCGGATCTGGACAGATCCTCCCCACAAAACAGCCTTGTTGCCTTTGCTTGTATTTGCAAAATAGGTGCACAGGAGAATGTTCCTTATAAGGGTATCCTGAGACTTGAGTAAGATAAAGCAACTAAAAAGCTTAACTCAGTGTCTGCTCATCAGAAATGTGCAGTGAAAGAGAGTGAGTCCTGTCTTCAAAAACTGGCGACATGAATTCCTCTCCTTTCTTCCTCAGGAACGATCCATTGTTGAGATTATGTGGTTTCTGTGACTCTTTTCTCAGCAAACACGTGCTGGGGTGAGTCTTGTTTTCGGTGCTGGGGATACAAGGATGTGACTGTGGTCCTCGATCTGGGACATCCTAGCAATTGTTATATAATGTATTATAAAGTCATCTTTTTGTGTTTACAAGTTCTGGACGCTGACTCAGATCTGACCATTTTGAGTCAATGGGGAAGAGCCAATTTGAGGAACAGCATATTTCAGGGTGATCAGTCTTATTACTTGACATGTTCCAGGAAACTCTTGGAAGTGTAGATTTGAATTAAATTAAATTTAATCTTCCTTAAATACATGCTGTAGTTGAAACCAGGTTAACAAGTGTTATTTAATAAAGACATCCTTGGTGAGAATCAGTTAAGAATGACTGTAATTAGTGATGGTTTATCATTGTCAGTTTAAATCCTTGGGTATTCCTAAAGTACTTAGGAATGCTTAGAAACTGCTTGTCCTCTTAAGAGGCTTTAAAACATTTTCTCTACAATCTTGTTGACACAGTTAATTAACAGTTAGAACAACAGACACAAATGCTTTCTTCGCTAATTGTGCTGAGGTAACCTCAGTCACAGCATAATTCCTTCCAAAATTCCAGTGTGTGAAATGCACGTGAATGAGTGTTGTATATCGTCTTAGTGTTGGCCGTTAATAAGCTGAAAAAACACTTACCCTGGGCATCTCCTCCAACTTTCCAATCGTGCTCTGCCTGATGGTTTTTTTCGAAATGTTTCAGATTTCTATTACTATTATTATTATTTTTGCCCCATGGAACTGCTTTTACATGTAACACCTCTGACATGGGATTATTAATCCTGAAATGAGCCATTAACTAGGGAGTTACATATGTATATATTTTATTTAACTTTTATTTTAAGTTCAGGGGTACACGTGCAGGTTTGTTACATAGGTAAACTTGTATCACGGGAGTTTATTGTACAGATTATTTCATCACCCAAGTAGTAAGCCAGGTACCCACTAGTTATTGTTCCTGACCCTCTCCCTCCTCCCACCCTCCGCCCTCCAATAGGCTCCAGTGTGTGCTGTTCACCTCTATGTGTCCATGTGTTCTCATCACTTAGCTCCCACTTATAAGTGAGAATGTGTGGTATTTGGTTTTCTGTTTCTGTGTTAGTTTGCTAAGTTTACTGGCCTTCAGTTCCATCCATGTTCCTGCAAAGGACACGGTCTCGTTCTTTTTTATGGCTGCATAGTATTCCATGATGTATATGTACCACATTTTCTTTATCCAGTCTACTATTGATGGGCATTTGGGTTGATTCCATGTCCTTGCGATTGTGAATAGTGCTGCAATGAACACGAGTGCATGTGCCTTTATCATGGAATGCTTTACATTCCTTTGGGTATAAATCCAGTAATGGGATTGCTGGGTCAAATGGTATTTCTGTTTTTAGATTCTGAGGAATCGTAGTTCAACCGTTTGTGAAGACATGGAGTTATATTTTTTATGAACACTGTTCCTGATGAAGGAGTGTCTTATCTGTGGATTGGGACTTGAAAATATAAAGAGAACTCACAGGCTGAAATATTTATCGTTTGAGTGGAACCAGTTGTACATGATGAAAACTCTGTATCTTCTGTTCTCACACCCAAATGTGCGTTTACAGCTATGTGAAGGTTTGTTTGCGAGTTTGTTGAAATGCTCTGAAGGGAGGAAGAGAGTGGAGAAAGGGGGATGTTAGGTGAAGTGTGGGGTGTCTGAAAGCATGGTTCTGGGAGAATTCTGGAAATCTCCAGGGCTGTGGCGAGCACTGCAACCTGCCCATTTCTCTCCAGGCAGAATTTCATGTTTCTCTCTTTTCCTGGACATGAGTCAGGTGTGCTGGGATTGGAGAGGGTTTCCCAGACCCCTTTGCCTCTGGCTGCCAATTCATGTAGAACCTTTGCCAGCTCCCTGGGGAGACTCAGCTATGCTGCAGCTTGGCTCTGTCTGTCATCAGGGTGGTGGGAAGGAAGGAGGTCCTTCTTACAGTCCAGAAGGCACACCAGATTCAAATGATGTGAATATAAGCCTTGAGTAAACACTCAGAAACAAACAAACAAACAAACAAAAGACAGTTGTGAATCAAGGGTGAGCTCACCTTGACTTTTCTTCGCCACCAAATGCACCCAGCTGGGGGGAGGTGCTCAGAGATGGGGAGCCTGGGCAGTGGACCCCAGATTGGACCTGCCTGCAATATCAGCAGCATCTGGCTAAACTTGACAGAAGGACAAATTCTTCATTCTCTGGCCCCTCCCCGGACCTCCTGCTACAGCAACTCTGGAGCTGAGGCGCAGAAATCTGTGATTTTAACAAGCCCTTCGTTCGGATGCTTCTGTTGTAGCGAAAGTTTGAGAACCGCTGGTTGAGAAGTGTATTAAACCTGGGTTTGCGTATTCCTCTGTTGCGGACTAGCAGTGGAATTTTAGGATCCATGAGGTGAAGAGAATACTTATTCGTTCACTCAGTAAATACAGGCTGCACACCTGCTCAGCCCAGATAGTGTGCTTGGCTCTGGGGACCCAATACTGGTTGTTAAAAATGCGAGCTTTGAATGAAGAGACCCCCCAAACAGGCTTTGTGTGAGCAACATGGCTGTTTCTTCACCTGGGTGCAGGTGGGCTAAGGTGGAAAAGGGCATTAGCAGGGTCAGTGGGATAGGACTTGGTTTTATAGGTTTGGGGTGAGGAGTGGAAAGTTATAGAGTAAGATCAGTTACAGTGGTGAGTATTCACATTATCATAATAACAGTTAAGATGGCAGGGTGGGGTGAGGGGAAGTTTATGTTGGTGGTGGGGGAAGCTCCGCTGGGCGATCAGAGATAATGGGGTGGGGGACAGGGGTCAGGGGTGGGGATGGGAGTGGGGAGGTGCTGAGGGTGGTGATCAGCCAAGGCAGGCAAGACTTTAGACTTTCTGGGTCTGGGCTTGCAGATGGAGGCCTGACACTGGTGAAACCAGGAAGGACCTCACTTCATGGTACTTAGAGGTAGACACTGAGCAAATCATCACAAAATAAATGTGTAATGACCGACAGCAGAGTAAGTGCTCTAGGGGAATGAATTGTAGTCTGAGAGTTTGGAACAGGCACCCTGGACCTGGCTTGGAGACTCAGAAGCTTCCCTGGGACAGTGACATTTGAGCTGTCAACTGAAGGATGAGAAGCTGATGGAGGAGGAGGGTCTGGGCTGGGGTGGGCTGATTGGAGCAGGCAGTAGGAAGACCACGTGAGAAGGCTCTTACGTAGATGGGGGGAGCACCGTGTGGTTGAGGAAATAGTGGCTCTCAAATTTGTCTGCACCCTGGAATCACCTGGGGAGCTGCAAAAACAGTGATGCCTGGGCCACACCCCTAGAAATTGTGATTTACTTCAATTTAAAAAGATCCAGGGTAATTCTAATGTGAGGCAATTTGGGAACCACTGAACTGGAAGAAGGCCAGAGAGCATGGAGCCCAAAATGGGGAGAGGGATGGAGCCGGTTGTGGGGCCAGGGCCAGCAGACCACGGAGTCCCATAAAGGATCTAGGTCTTCTTCCTAAATGCAGGGAATGCCCTCACAGGGATATAATCAGGGAGATGAGCTGATGCGATCTGTGTTTTGAAAAGATGTGAGTTCATGTCTTTTGCAGGGACATGGATGAAGCTGGAAGCCATCATTGTCAGCAAACCGACACACAAACAGAAAACCAAACACCGCATGTTCTCACTCATAAGTGGGAGCTTAACAATAAGAACACATGGACACAGGGAGGGGAACAGCACACATGGGGGCCTGTTCGGGGGTGGGGGGCAAAGGGAGAGAGAGCACGAGGACAAATACCTAATGCATGTGGGGCTTAAAACCTAGATGACGGGTTGATGGGTGCAGCAAACCACCATGACACATGTATACCTATATAAAAACCTGCATGTTCTGCACAAGAATTCCAGAACTTAAAGGAAAATTAAAAAAAGAAAAATAAAGGTCTTCATCTAGTAAAAATGAAATAAAATTACATGTGTATACTTCACGTCATACATAAAAATAAACAAAAAGAAGAAAAGAAAAGACCCCCTGGAGGCTGGGTAGAAATGGATGGGGTGGGATGGGTTGTGGTCAGTTGGAGGAGGAGGAGATGGAGACGGATTAGAGATCACTGACGGGGCTCAGCACAGACAATGAGAAAGGTGGGGAATTGGTGATGGGCTCTTGATTTCTGATGTGTAGATGTGCAAAGATTGGAAGAGGGCCAGGTTTGGGGGAAATCATGAGTTTGGCTCTGATGAACTGAGTTGACTGCAAATGACAGAAACCACCATGAACAGCAGCTTCAAACAAGTAAGGTGTTCATGCATCTTGTGTAAGAAGCAGGTTGGGGTAGCCGGCCTAGGGCTGGAACAGAGGCTCTAAGACACCTTTAGAAATGTAGGCTCTTGTGCCTTTTCACTCAGCCACCTTCGTGCTTATGTTTGTGGCTTTGCAGTCAGAGGTGGTTGCTGCACCTAGAGCTTCCCATCCCCACTGCAGGCAGAAAGAGGAAAGCTGGGGTGTGTGTAGGAAACAGGAACCTGTATCAGGGAAGTGCAAGCTTTTCCCCAGGCCCTCAGCTCGTGTCTCATCAGCTCTAACTATGCACACAGCCACCTTGGCCAGGAATGCAATCAGGGGAACATACTGCACCCCAGACAAAATCAAGACTGTTGACAACAGGTGAAAGAGAATGGACGGTGGGTACCTACAACAGCCGTATACCTAAGGCACTTCGGATCTAGCCCAGGAAAACTGTTGGGTGGGTGGCTGAGTATTTAAGTTTCTGTAGCTCAGCGATGAGGTAAGGGATGGACCACTTCATGGTCGTGATTCTAGAAACAGCATTAGGGTCTTTTACAGTGGAGAAAAAAGAGCTCTGCTCATTAGTGGCTCTTGCTGGTACCCCAGTGAACATTGTTGAAGATAAACAAATCAGCAGTTGTGAGGTTGGGCTCTTCCATCTGATTCTTTGGCTTATCAATCTCTGGTTACCTGACAGTATCACTTGAATCTGACAGTACAGGCAATCGTTCCAAATAACTGGCTTGAGCGTCTACCATGCTAGGCACTGCAGTAGACTCCTGAGACACTGTGTGTGTGTGTGTGTGTGTGTGTGTGTGTAGTGTAAACATGCACATGCTCACTTGTGGGTATATGTGGTAGACTACAGACAAATGAACCCCTTGGCCAGGCATGGTGGCTCATGCCTGTAATCCCAGTACTCTGGGAGGTAGAAGCGGGTGGATTACCTGAGGTCAGGAGTTTGAGACCAGCCTGACCAACATGGTAAAGCCCTGTTTTACTAAAAATACAAAATTATCCAGGTGTGGTGGTACATGCCTGTAATCTCAGCTACTTGGGAGGCTGAGGCAAGAGAATCGCTTGAACCCGGGAGGTGGAGGTTGCAGGGAGCCAAGATCATGCCATTGCACTTCAGCCTGGGCAACAAGAGTGAGACTACGTCTCAAAAAGAAAGGCCCCTAATTCCTCCCCTCCTCCTGGCATGTCACCTGTTTGCAGTGTGAATCTGCTGATTCCTTCATCAAGAAGAAGAATCTCTCCACCACTTGGAATCTGGCCTTGACATGTACAGAAGTGATGTCAGCAGAGGCTTATGTCTGTGCACTGAGACTTGCCCTCCTGTTGCTGTCAGGGATCCTGGACCCCAGGCTTGTGAGTACAGGCTAGCCTGAGTTCCCTGCTATCACCTCAGCTGACATCAAGCCAACGCCAGGACTGTAAGTGAGTCCCTCCTGGATCATCATCCAGTCCCGGCTGAGTCAGCACAGCCCAGAAGACAACTCAGCTCACGTACAGAAGCATGAAAAACAATGTCGTTTCAGCTGCTAAGTTTCAGGATGGTTTGTTACATGGCAAAAGCTAAGTGATACATGAATGCCTTAGCAACTTCGTCTGGTAGGAAGTTATTATGACTGGGAGACAGTTTTGAGTAGACACTATCAGTATGGGTTTTAGAGGCTTGACTTGCTGAGTTCAAAATCTGCCTTCCACACTTCCTAGCTGTGAGACTCATTAGCTTTCTGCCCCATTTTCTTCATCTGTTCAAAGGGAAAATAAGAGTCCCCACTCACAGGGTTGTTGTGAGGCTGAGGGGAGCCACAGGGTTGGAAACTCTGCACTGTGTCTGGCCTGTGACGATGTCAACACCGTTCTTTATCGTTGTGGTTGTGGTAGTTGTTAGCAGTGGCATCAGTTTTCATTGCTCAGTGGACACTCAAGATTGTGTGTTTTGTGTGGGTCAAGCTAGTGTTAAGGAAAACTCCATTGTACTCTTACACATGTTCGTAATTTATCTTGAAGAAAGAGTTTAGGCCAGGTGCAGTGGCTCAAGCCTGTAATCCCAGCACTTTGATCTGAGATCGGGAGATCGAGACCAGCCTGACCAACATGGAGAAACCCCGTTTCTACTAAAAATAAAAAAATTAGCCGGGTATGGTGGTGCATGCCTGTAATCCCAGCTACTAAGGTAGGAGAATCTCTTGAACCCAGGAGGCGGAGGTGGCAGTGAGCTGAGATCACGCCGTTGTACTCCAGCCTGGGCGACAACAGCGAGACTCCATCTCAAAAAAAAAAAAAAGAAGAAATAGAGTTTAATCACAGAAATGAACATCAGAGGCAGCGCATAAGGAAAAGAAGTTTACAAAAGTGTGGTCTCTAGGACCCATAGGATTTTTCTTTCCTCCAGCTACTCTGGAGTCAAAGAAAGATAGAATAACACTCACCAAACTCCTCCATCTTGTGGGCAAAGAAACGAGGCTCACCAGGTGGCTTGCAGGGGTGCCCCGAATGCCAGGGCTGGTTCCAGGCATCCCTCCTCCCAGCCGGGCCCAGTCTCCTTCCCCTCGTCCCTTGCTGGGCCTCCATCCCTTCCAGCAGGGCTCAGGCATGGGGAATTGCAACCTGTTCTCCTTAAGTCACGAAAATCCACAAACCTCATTAGACCGTGAAGAGCTAGGCCAGAACCTGCAGGCAAGGTTGTGCCTGGGGTGGGGCTTGCCGGCCTCATGCTGTCATTTTGAACATTTCCCGTGCACGGTGACTCTTGGAAGTTGTTTCTGACAGGTCGAGGCCGTTCCTGTCTGTTTGTTCTGCCCCATCCGGCTGGGCATGTGGCTTGCTCAGTGACCCCAGCCGCGGTCCCCTCTGCCATTTTGAACGCCATCTTCAGCTCTGTGAGGAAGTGAAGAAGGGAATTAAATAATAGCAATAATAGTATTGCTTATAATTTGTAGTTGCTAAATAATAAAGTAAATTTGACTGTGTTGTGTGCTGTTTAATATAAAACCTAACCTCCAGCTCTGCTTAAAATTAACTAACTCCCTGTAAAACCTACCTTATTTCTTCTCCCGACATTCTCAGCAAAGTTCCCAGGTTTGCTAACCAGCTGCAAGGTCACAGGGCACGATAACATCCCAAAAATGTACAATGTGTTTCTCAAAATGCTATTTTTCAAATGCAAGGTACATCACAAGACATGTTGCAAAGTAATTAACTGTTCTTTGTTGTAACTTCTGTAAACCTGTTAACTGCTACATCATCCTAGATGTATAAGAGCACCCCATTTTCTGTCTCCGGGGCTCAGACTTGGGATGCTAATCCTCTGAGGGCCACCTTAATAAAACCCTCTCGTTTCACCCATTGGTCTCCGGTCTTCCGGATATTCTGTAACAGAACTGGCATCCAAGCTAGATTCTCAGACTCTTGGGGTGCTGACTCCCTGGCCTGCCTCCCCCGGCCCAGACTGTCGGCTTCGTGAGGAATACAACTCCCTAGCAACAATTCTTTGCTATGTCCTTCTGCCCCCAGTTTCTCTGCTTGGGCCCTGGCTGGCTTCCCACTGTCCGCTCTATCTAGAAAGCAACCCTGCTTTACTACAGATTTCTCCCCAGGCCTGAGCTTCAAGTGCCTGGTGGCTGATGCCTGGTGGGGGTGGGGGCAGTACGGTTTGTTGCAAATGTGACTCACTGAGGCAGGCCACCGGGTGTGTGCTGCGGGCAGCCATGTTGTGCAGCCTCTGCAGCCTCCTTCTTGGGTTTGCTGTGCCTCCTGATGGAGCCTTGACTGCAGGTACCAATGCTTTCCCATCACTAGGAAGGACACCGTCAGGCTGGCTGATTGCCAAGGAGATGCTGGGCCTTCTGGGCCAGAGAGGAGAAGGCCATCATCTCTTCAAGTTGTTAATCTTGTCCTGTCCTTCGAGCTCAGAACCAACTTTCAAAACTGGAACCAAACACACATGCACAAAAACAATGGACCTATGAATTTTGCTGAGAAGCCATGCTGCCAGGAGGCGGGGGAGGCAGGCTCGTCAATAGCACCTCAGATGTCCGCTAAAGAAGAGGTTGCTTTCTAAGCATCAAAGTCTAGATGGGTCTCGAAAAAGAGAGAGGAATTTCTCTGGCTGTCGTTAGTCTCTGCTGTCTTCCAGATTCAGCAGTGCCAAGGCCCTGAGAAATTTCAGGCAGACGTGTTAGGTACCTCCCGGCCTTAAGCCAAAGCAGGGTACACTCGTATCAAGTGCAGCCTAGAGCTGCCTTCTTACATATTTTAGTTCGGCCCAAAGGTTTCTCCGTTTATGGTGAACTGTAACCCCACTGAGCGTGTAAACAGGCAGCAACCTCCCTTTGTACCAATCACAAAGTGTCGACCAATCACAGGTTGCCAGCTGTCCAGACCGTGTTCACATAAGGCCCACGCCGAGCTGTAACCAGTCCAGCTGTTTCTATGCCTTACCTCCATCTGCTGCATGAAACTTTCCTTTTTCTGTCCATAAACTCTTTCCAACCATGTGGCAGTGCCAGAGTCTCTGAACCTGCTCTGGGTATGGGGCTGCCTGTATCTCAACCATTCTTTGCTCAGTTAAACTCTGTTCAATTTAATTTGTCTGAAGTTTTTCTTTTAATGCTGAGTAGTTCCTTAGGATCACCCAGTGTTAAAAGACCACCTTGCTGGGCAGGGGTGCTATACTTGTTCTTGCTGCCCTGGGCCTGTTCTGGTGAACCTGAGGCCCGTGAATGTGGGGTGGTCTTCCCTGGGATCCCCAGACTCTGCTGATGGCCGTGGCCAGCCTGCGTGAAGGTCTAGGCTTTCTGCTTTCTGTCCTTTTTCCGTTGCTTAGTAAGAACTCTGACTGGCAGCCTGTGTAAGGTCTTTTTGGCTGACTGCCAGTGCCATGGACACTGTGGCGACCCCCATGACCCGCACTTACACCTCTGGAGGGCCTTCTGGAATTAGAAAACCTGAAGTAACTGGAAGGCCATGAAAAGTGGAAGAACTAGTGGAAGTGGCACCTAACTAACCTGAGACATTCTTCTGTTGTTTCTTGTTCTGGCCTCAACTGACAAGGCCATTGGACTTTGTAACCCACCTTAGTCAACCTTGAGACTCCAGACCCTACAACCCCCTCCCAGCTTGCAAACCTACAACCCCCTCCCAGCTTGCAAAAAACCACCCTAAACTGTAACTTCTGTAACTTTCCATTGCTTACCCCAAACCTATAAAACCAACTCCTCTCCCACCAACCTCCGCTGACTCTCTTTTTGGACCCAGCCAACCCACACCCGGGTGATTAAACAGCCATGTTGCTCACACAAAGCCTGTTGGGGGGTTTCTTCTTTCAGAGCGTGCGTTTTAACAGCCTGGATCTTATTTGCCTCTTTTTTGGGGGCCAGACCCTATTTCTTCTCCCTTCATCTAATGGCTTGGCTTCTTCTTCAAGCCAGATGGCCCTCCCAGGTTGAAGGCATCATTGCTTCCTGACTGCTGGGCCTAAGGTGGACTCAGAGTGCATCGAAAAGGCCCGTGGTTCTGCATCTGACTGCACAGTAGAGTCAGCGGGGGGACATTTTTAAAAATAGGAGGGCCTGATCCCACTTAAACCATTTGAGACAAACTTTCTGGGGATGGGAGTTGGGCTTCGCTGTGTTTTGAAAGCTCCCTGTGGCTGTCCATGCTGCCATGTTTGAGAACCATCTCCTTAGATCCAGGCCTAGTTCCTCGAAGGCCATTCCCATCAAATACAATGATTTATAGGCAGGGTTTTTAAAAAGGATAAAAATCACAATATAGAGAGTTTTGATTCCCGAGAGGTTACTGAAAGCCATCACTGCATAGCAAGTGCCCAGCCTCGCTTGAAGTTACAGAGGCGAAGAGAATTGAGGTAGTCCCGCCTCCTAGGTTTTGACCTGGGCAAGTATGTGGTGGACAAGTATGGGGCGGGGGCAGGGCTGTGGTTAGAGAATGCAGGGTGGGAGGGGAGACATTTGCCTGGAAATCAGAGGGAAGAAGAGGCTTCCCAGGTAGAGGAGGGAGGACCAGTGGGCTGCTGGCAGAGAGAAGAGTGTCTGCAAACCTCCGAGACAAGAGAAGCCCATGTCTTTGAAGGTCTGAACAAAGGCTCATTGCACAGAGTCAAGAAAGCAAAGGTGGCAGTATTTGGGGAAGAGGCCCAGGAGGAAGCTGTCCGGCCAAGTTGGCCAGGCCCTTCTTGATGCTGAATGGCAGGAGGACCTTGAAGAAGTGACACGGTCAGAGATGCCATCCAGAGAGATCACCCTGATCGGAGCTGGGGGGATGGAGGTGCTGGGCAGGAGGAGATGCCATGATAGTCACCATGTTGTGCAATAGAATTCTTAAACCTTTTGCTCCTAATAGAAATTTTGAACCCTTTAACCAACATCGCTCCAACCTCTCCCTCCCCCTAGCCTCTGGTAACCACCATCCTGCCCTCTACTTTCACACGTTCAGCTTTGTAGATTCCACGTGTAGGTGAGATCACGCAGTGTTTGTCTTCTGTGCTCGGCTTGTTGCCCTTAGCTATGGTCCTCAGGTCCACGTGTGGAGGAGACAGTTTTCTAGTCTTGAATCCCTTGCCTTCGTGGAGTGTCTCCAGTCACCTGCGTGGTTTTCTGTGCATTTCCCATTGTCTCTCTTCTTACACTCGGGGAGGCATTATCATCATCCTGACAGTTTCCAGAGCAGGGACTGAGACTCAGAGAGGTAAAGGTCCAGAACCACGCAGAGGACCAGAATGTTGGAATCTGCCCTTCCTTTGCCACCATTTGCTGCATGGCTAGTGTATGCTGGGCACTTTTCTAGGTGCCAGAGGGCACTGAGCTGAGTCTGGTGTTGGGAGGGGTGGGTCTCTAGCACCCTCGCCAACACCTGTGGGTTCTCTTCTTGCCCTGAGCGGGACAAAGGACACCCAGCTGGGGCAGCACTTGGACAAAGGACACCCAGCATCGCCTGTGGGGTGGCAATGGGGTTCTGGTGGCTTATCTCTGTGGTCGTGCAGGTCTTGATGGCTCCTGTACCCGGAGCTCCTGCCCTTGACAGTGGAGCTGGGAGCTGCCCATTCCTGTCGTAAGGAGACCCCTCTCTATGCCGGAGGGTACTGCCTGGAGGTGTTTACCTCACTGTGTGTTAACTGAAAGGCAGGATGCCTATGAATGTTGGGTGGCCTTGGACATCCGCCCTTGAACTCAAAGTATTTACACCTTCCTCTTCTAACTTGGGCACTGGCTCCCTGGGTTCATCTTGGCCTTGGGCCTGTCCTTCTCAGGTCTAGTTCATTTCTTTTTGCCATTCAGGCTGCAACTCCCATTCAAGGAAGGCTTCCCAGAATCCAATAATGAGTAGATTTCACTGAAGTTTAGATTGGTGGTCTAATCTGGTTGTCATGGGGGCCAGCAGAGGCAACCGCACTGAGTCTTCTAGCACTGAGGACAGATACGTCAGAAACATGCTCCTGGGTGGGCCTCAGCCAGTCCATCTCCAAGAGACTGAAAGACTCAGTATTGTGCAGCCACCTGGGGTTATGGCAAGGATGATGTCAGGTCCCCGAGGGTGTCTCTGAATGGCCCCTTCCGTTCTTGATTTATGGAAAGCATTCTGGCACATGTTCTTCCTCTGTCTGTCCGTCGTCAGACAGCCTGAGGAATCCACTCCCTTCCTCCCCGTCCTATCTCGAATCTCAGCAGCACTCTGGGAGGCCTCTCAGTGGCTCCTTCCTAGGTTTCACAATCGAGTCTTTATTCCAGGCGATTTCTTTCCAGCGTAGATACCGATACCGTACACCGGGATGACTGTAAAACTGATCTCAAGGACATCACAGCCAGGTCCAGGCAGGGGCTGGAACTCTTAGGATGGAAGTACAAAAGTTAGGAAATGACGTATTTCACTCGGGACGTTTTTCAGCTGGGGAAATGGTGACACAAAAGGGGGAGGTGTGTGGCCTGACACCCCACAGGCTTGTGACGCATCCTTTTCTGGATCCTACAGCCCAGAGTTTTCTCCGCATCCCAGGGACCTGCTGACTCTTCATAACATCTCGTGTGTTTGCAGCAGCGTACGCGCACCAGCTGCTGTCATCGTTTGTGGTCACCGCACGTTGTTGCCCTCCACCCACCCCCAAAGCTCAGAGAAGCTCATGGCCAGATTCCGAGGGACTGGGAGGAGCAGATGCTGTGGAGCGTGTCTGCATGGGGCCAGGCTCTCCTCCGTGTGCGGTGCACATAGGAATTCAGCTGCTCCTTGCCACTGCCCATGAGGAAGACATTGCTATTATCCCCATGTTACAGACGAGGACTCTGGCACCCACGGAGAGAGTTCGATCCACATCACACCCCTCAGAGTGGCAGAACCAGGATAGGAATCCACGTAGTCGGGCTTTGACGAGACGTTCTTAGCTTCTGTGTGATATGAGTCCTCTCAGCTGGTGTTCCTGAACCAGGACTATTGCCAAGGAGCATGTAAGGTTCCGGGAGAGCGCAAGAGTTCTGTCTCATTTGGAAAGGCTGACCGACAGGAAAAACCACGTAAAACCCTCGCTGACTTTTCTGCTTATGTTACACCGGGTGCAGGTGTGTTGCACTCTGTACAAAATAATGGTTTTTGTCAGACTGGACCAGCTGCTGATGGAGAAACACGTTTCCTCCTCGGCATTCCCTGCGCCAGGCACAGCCTTGTCATCCTGCCCTGCCCAGTAATTTAGAAGAATAGCATTAATGATGACAGCCAAAGCCAGCCGGATCCTCAGGGAGAGTCCTAGGAGGCAAACTATAATTATCTAAATTAGACTCTGAGGGGGACTTAAGCTTTACAACCTGTTGTTCTCTGCCACAGAGAGGAGTGGTGCTGATGTCTCTTTTTGCTGAAAGGTGTGTGTGTTGCAATGAAGTGTCTCATGGCTAACGTTTATATGGAAAAAACGACACTTTCGTTTCTTTCTTTTTTTTTGCCAAAGCCTGTTCAAAGAGTTCCCTGTATCTCAGGATGGTGAAGGTTGAGAGGACTTCTAGAAACTTCCAGAAACTTATGAAAGTTTCCATGTTTGTGAAATGAATGTTTTGGCTTGTTCCTAAATTACCTTCCCATGAAGAAGCAAGTCATTCTTGTGTGTTCTTCCATCTCAAAGTAATCACTCACCTATTTCACCAGGCTTTTTTATGAAGTCTCAATTAGCAAATTTCTTTTGTTTTTGTTTTTCAGACAGAGTCTCGCTCTGTCACCCAGGCTGGAGTGCAATGGCATGGTCTCGGCTCACTGCAACCCCCATCTCCCAGGTTCAAACAATTCTCCTGCCTCAGCCTCCCAAGTAGCTGGGATTACAGGTGTCCCCCACCATGCCCTGCTAATTTTTGTATTTTTAGTAGAGATGGGGTTTCGCCATGCTGGCCTGGCTGGTCTCGAACTCTGACCTTGTGATCCCACTTTGGCCTTCCAACGTGCTGGGATTACAGGCATGAGCCACCGCGCCTGGCCCTTAATTGGCAAATTCTACAAAGTGTTGTTGTTCACCAGAGTTCCTGTTACCTCAGGACCAGCGGTAACCATGAAGCTGAGGGCAATGGGGCAGCCTCACTAGTGTGAAGTGACTCCCTCCTGCTCACAAGCCTCCCATGTGGCTCAAGCCACACCTCAGTAAAATTACAAATGCTGACCTAACTCATGTAGCGGTTCACTTCGAACATTGCAGTCAGGCAGACTTGTGTTTAAATCTAGGCTTTGACGCTGGTTAATCGTTCAGCCACGTGCAGGTTACCTAACCATGTCCCTTGCGGCACAAAGCACTTGCCTGAACCCTGCTCTGGGAGGCTTGACTAAGCTTTAGCCTGGCCTCCACCTGCGCTAGCCATGACCCCAGGGGCTACTGACCCCAGCCTTGTGCTGACGTTTGGCTCAAACAGTTGCAATGCTGTCAAACTGCAGAAGCTATATTGCCCAACATAGACTTTTGTCTTGCCAAATAATTTTTAGTAATTTCCACTCACCCTCTTTTATGTAATTTTCCATTTCCCCATGGCCCCTCTAATCTCTCTCCCTTTTTTTTTTAAGATGCAGTTTCGCTGTTTGTTGCCCAGGCTGGAGTGCAATGGCATGATCTCGGCTCACTGCAACCTCCGCCTCCCCAGTTCAAGCGAGTCTCATGTCTCAGCCTCCTGAGTAAGTGGGATTACAGGCACCTGCCACCACATCCGGCTAATTTTTTTTTTATTTTTAGTAGAGATGGGGTTTCATCATGTTGACCAGGCTTGTCTCAAACTCCTAACCTCAGGTGATCCTCCCACCTTGGCCTCCCAAAGCGCTGGGATTGCAAGTGTGAGCCACCATGCCCCGCCTAATCTCTTTTTTTAAGTCCCTCCTTTTCACTTCTCCATAATGCCTTTTGGTTCTCTCTCTGCTCTCCCTTTAGAAACTGCAGTGCCTTTGTCCTAGCTGGATTTGGGCTCAGTTATATTGGAGTGTCTTTCCTCTATGGCAGTGGACTGAACAAAACGTTTTGCTGCCTCTAACGTGTGTCTGGCACTGTTTTGCACTGATGAAGGCTCAGCTTCTGCACCTGTAACATGAACAGGTGAGTATCTCTTCTAACTAGGCACTACGTAGTGATATAATAACAGTAACATGTGTGGGCCATGAGGATTTATCTCCCAAAGTGGAAACCACATTGGCTAAATGTGCAAATATCAATGCTGTACTGAGTTGAAAAGACACCCCAAGCCAGTCATGGTGACTCACGCCTGTAATCCCAGCACTTTTGGAGGCTGAGGTGGGTGGATCACCTGAGGTCAGGAGTTTGAGACCAGCCTGGCCAACATGGTGGAACCCCGTCTCTACTAAAAATACAAAAATTAGCCAGGCATGGTGGTGTACACCTGTAATCCCAGCTACTTGGGAGGCTGAGGCAGGAGAATAACTTGCACCCAGGAGGCAGAGGTTGCAGTGAGGTCGAGGTTGAACCCTTGCACTCCAGCCTGGGCAACAGAGCAAGACGCCATCTCAGAAAAAAAAAAGACACCCTAAATACAAGCTAAGTGACAATTGAAAGAGTCTTCACATTTACCAGCTAAAGAAGGGAAACGAGGGTATTTTAAAAGTGAGAACAGCAGCTGCACGTGCAAAGCAGAGTTATGGATGGAAGAGGGGGCTTGGGTAGCAGAAAAGAGGCAGGCAAGGTGGGGATTAAAGGGCCCTGTGTGCCAGTGTGAGGTGCTTGGATTCCATCTTTAGGGCAATAGGAGAGCTTAAACCACAGGTGAGTTTTGCTGACTAGGTGGTGCTGATAGGAAAAGCTGAACCACGAGGCAGAAAGAGGTGATTTGCTTACATCAAAATTAAGGATTTCTGGTTTGGTCCCTGGACAAAGTTTATAATAGATGACAGAAATGGGAGAAGGTCTTTACTCAGGAACATCCTTAAATCCACAGGAAAAAAAGATGGCAACTTCTAACAAAATGGGAAGAGAATAGAATGAGGCAATTTTTAGAAGAAAAACCTCCCCATCTTAAATAATAAACACATGACGAAGTGCTTCATATCATTAGTAGTTAGATGAAAATT
Source organism: Alouatta palliata (assembly GCA_004027835.1). Taxonomy (NCBI): domain Eukaryota; kingdom Metazoa; phylum Chordata; class Mammalia; order Primates; family Atelidae; genus Alouatta; species Alouatta palliata. The sequence continues at coordinate 88,482 of PVKV010007506.1, forward strand.
AAACAGCCACGAGCTATCACTTTATATCTGTTAGATTATATATATATATATATATATATATATATATATAATTTTTTTTTTTTGAGATGGATTCTCACTCTGTTGCCCAGGCTAGAGTGCAATGGTGCCATCTTGGCTCACTGCAACCTCCGCCTCCCAGATTGAAGCGATTCTCCTACCTCAGTCACCCAAGTAGCTGGGATTACAGGCGCCCGCCAACATGCCCAGCTAATTTTTGTATTTTTAGTAGAGACGGGGTTTCACCATTTTGGCCAGGTTGGTCTTGAATTCCTAACCTCGTGATCCACCTGCCTCGGCTTCCCAAAGTGCTGGAATTACAAGTGTGAGCCACCACTCCCAGCCATAGACTATATCTTTATTAGAAAGCTGGATAATGCCAAGTTTGGTGGGGATGGGAGATCCAGGAGTCCCCCATCACTGCTACAAGGAGATTGGATTGGAGAGGAAGCTGAGTATTGCATACCTGAGGAGCCTGCACAAACCTGGATCCTTGAACAAAGATGTTCATTGCTGCGTTATTTGTAGAAGTATGGAGTTGTCTCTCAGCTAAGAGATGAGGCTGGCAAAGTGCTGTGCATGCACGTGAAGTATAACCCATCAATTACAGGAAACAGATCAGCTAGCCACAGCGACATCGCTGGCTCTCAACAACACAGTGCTAGCGAGAACTCTAGGAAGCAAAATGAATGATTGTGCTGTTTACATAGATTAGAGATGCACCCAGGCAAATATATATAGCTTTTAAAGAATATGTACAAAAAACACTCTATTAAAGAGAATGAAGGTTGCCCAGACGCCGGGGGAGGGGGGGTGGGAGTGGGAAGGGAGTTAGGGCAGGGAGCTTAAAGGCAATAAGTACATAAATAATAAGAGTAAAACCTTGCATGGTTACAGTTCTCAGACTGTAGATGAAGAGCATGAAGATTTTAGCCTTGGGCACTGAGGCTAAACAAAAGCCATCATTTGAGGAAATGGACTACCTTTGTGTATGTACTTTATTGGGGTCTGGCAGGATGCCACATATGCTTAAATAATTAAGAATTTTATTAATAATCCCTTGTAATGTTTATCGTGTTTTCAAAGCTCCTTCCCACAGGATCGGTTTGACTGTTATAACAACTATATAAATGAGTTATCAGGGATATTTTTAGAAAGAGGAAACAGAGCCCCGATGGGTAAAGTGACTTGCCTAAAGTCACACAGCTGGGAAGTGTGACCCACACCTGGGACTCCTGCCCCTTATCCAAGGTCCCCAGGAATGATCACTCCATCAGATGGAAAATCATTGTGCCTTTAAGGCAACTGAAAAATGTTGTTTGCTTTGGATTTTTTTCACATGGACTTTTCTGTTTTCACTGCTTTTGTTGTGCTTAGATTTGATTTTTGTCATTGTTATGGGGGAAACTTTGCTACTTGCTATATATCATGTCAATGGTTGTGGGCACTACAACATGAAGTCTGCTAATGAGTTTAACAGAACCACTAGGAGTTCTTTTTAATTTAAAAGAGTATGCATTTTTCTTATTTCAAACATAACTTATACTCCACTGGAACTCTCTTTTTTTCCCACTTTCTGGAGATGACCGCTGCTAAGGGTTTGGCCTATATTCTTCTACATTTTTCAGCCCCCAAGAAACTGAAATTTGAATTTTCTTCTGCAGGTGAGAGAAAAGTAAAATCTCTGTCTAATGTCTTGGGGATGGTACTTCTGAGAAGACAGGCCCAGCTGAGTCAAGTCGGAGGGTGTATTTCCTGAGGCTGGAGATGCAGAACTCGTTCAGGAAGCGTCCTGACATTTTTAGATGCAGCTGGACTCTATGAGCCGGAAGTGGAATTCCCTGGAGAGCTGGAGCTCTCGGTATTTTGGACATATGTGAAGTCAGCACAGGGGGCAGGCGGTAAGTTAACTTGAAGAGAATTCCAGTTACAAATTTAGCTCGGCTAGAAACACTCCCATCAAAGAGAGATTCCTGGTTGCCGTGGAACTGGGTTCCCTACGGGATTTGCCTTGTGGAGTTAACTAGACACAGTTGTTACTAGGTAGCGGGACAACAGATTTGCCTAAGATCTCTTCGGTGTTGACAATTTGATGATGGGTGACTTATGTGGTGTTGTGGACATCTGTTGGTTTTATATTTTGCTTGCCAAGCATCTGTACTCTTAGATTTTCTGGTATCCATACTCAATTTTTCTTCTGGTTCACCACCTATACCAGGTTGAATAATGCCTCCCTCCCCACCCCAGTTCATTCTACTCGGAAGCTCAGAATGTGACTTTATTTGGAAATAGAGTCTTTGTGGATATAGCTAGGACGAGGTCATACTGGATTTGGGTCGGTCCTAAGTTCAATGACTGGTGTCACTGTAAGAAGTCCAGGAGAAGACACAGAGAGAAGGAAGCAGAGGCAGAGACTGGAATGAAATAACTACGAGAAAGAACATGGTCAGTGCCGCCAGGAGCTAGGAGAAAGCCTGCATAAACTCAGATCCTCGAACAAAGATGTTCATTGCTGTGTTATTCGTAGAAGTACGGAGTTGTTTCTCAGCTAAGAGATGAGGCTGGCAAAGTGCTGGGCATGCAGGTGAAGGAAGTATAACCCATTAATTACAGGAAACAGAGCCTGGGAGGGACTCTCAGGCTCAAGCAGAGCCTGGGAGGGGCTCTGCCTCAGAACCTCCGATAGGAACCAACTCTTTGGACACCTTGATGCTGGGCCTCTGGCCTCCAGGACGGTGAGAGGATGCATTTCTGTGGTTTAATTCCCCCAGTTTGTCGTATTTGTTATGGCAGCCCTAGAAAATTAATATATCTCCCATTTACCCTCTCAAGATGATCTGGGGGCAAGTCTCTGTTGTGTCCAGCTCCTATTAACTTCAGTAGGGAAGGCAGCAGGTTTAGGAGGCTGAAGAAGAGACCCAGAGTCCGCAAATGAGACATGGGGTTTTATTAGCAGGAAACTTACATACGAAGTGGTCCAGAGGTTCCCTCTCCACACAGAGGGAGAAGAATTTGGTCCATATCACACCCCCCAGAGTGGCAGAATCAGGATAGGAACCTACAGAGTCAAACTTTGAAGAGATGTTCTTAGCTTCTATGAGATGTGGCTTCCAAGTCCGCTCAGCTGGTGTTCCTGAAGCAGGTCTATTGCGAAGGAGCGTGTAAGGTTCCAGGAGAGCGCACGAGGTCTGTCTCATTTGGAAAGGCTGACTGACCGGAAAAACCACATAAAACCCTTGTTGACTTTTCTGCTTATGTTACATGGAGTGTAGGTGCGTTGTGTCCTGTACAGAACAATGGTTTTTGTCAGGGATGAACTGTTGCAAAAACCATGTGGTTTATGCAGCATTTTCACCTAGCTCCCTCCCCCTGACAACCTTCACCTGGCAACCTTCATTTAACTCAAAACAAAGGGCTGCAATTCCTTATACCCGGCCTTTGCATTCCATGCGCCTGGGGGCTCAGGTGTTCCTCATAGCTAAGGAATAGATAAGGGTTGGCTCCTCCCATCCTTGGAACTCCAAACACATTCAGGTGCGTCTGCCACGCAGGGTCATTCTCAGGGTATGTTCAAGTCGTCTTTGTCAGGTGCGTCTACCATACGAGTTCACACCCTGCCTCCAGGATGGACGTGTCACACAGAACTAAGCAGGTCACTCAGGACAGACACATCACTCCACCTGTGCTGGTAAGAATTAGTCCTGCACCACTTTTTGGATTGTTTGGCAAAGAGGATCTCCTTTGATGCCAGGTCAGCCAGCCTGGAGCAGCTGGAGGTCATCTTTGTTACCACTCTCAGAGAACCTGCCTGGGAATGAAGCCAATGGGAAAGAAAGCAGAACAAAAAGATGGAGACACAGCCCTGACAGTATCACTTAGGTCCCTAGATCCAGCTATGCCTGAACCCCAGCGGACAGTTCAGTTAAGGGAGCCATGACATTCTGAAGTTTGAGTGGGGGTTTCTATCACTTGTAATGAGAGGATCCTTACCAGTGTGATCTGGAGACAAGCATTCATGCTCATGATCATTGAATGATAGTCCTCAGAAGCTCCTAGTTGATCCTGTTGGATTATGGTTACATTTTCTCTGGAGAGAAAAAAAATGGGAAACCAACAGAGAAAAAGGAAGCTGACGTAGGAAAAAGGAAACAAATGTCTGAGTGCTTACCATGTGCTTAGTCCTGTGCTAGGCAGTTGACTTAAAGACCTCCCTTCCCTTCCTTCCTTCCTCCCTTCCCTTCCTTCCTTCCTCCCTTCCCTTTCTTCCTTCCTCCCTTCCCTTCCTTCCTTCCTCCCTTCCCTTTCTTCCTTCCTCCCTTTCCTTCCTTCCTTCCTCCCTTTCCTCCCACCTTCCTTTCCTTCCTTCCTGTTTCCAGCAACAAAACTTGTATAAGTTTTATTGTCCTTAAGTGACAGAGGAATGGCTTCAGACTCAATGCCATTCAGGGCTGCTTGATTCTCAACCTACCTGCCCCATCACCTGGGGAAGAAATAATGTTGCTGGTTCCTAAATCCTCCTTGAACGTCCTTACAGGGGTCTTTCTCTTGCTTTGCTGAAGGCATTGCCTGGGGTTTAGCTCCCCCGCTGAGGAGCTTGGCTGCCTCCCACTCTATGGAGTAAGTGATGATTGCTCCATCTTGCAGAAGAGGAAACAGAGGTTCCAAGAGTTAAATGCTTTTCTCAAGGCCATGCAGTCATGAATAGTGCAGGGAAGAATTCAAACCTGAGCCTTCCCTATTCAAAGGGTGGTCCATGGACTAGCAGTCTGGAATCACCTAGAAGCTTGTTAGAAATGCAGAACGTCAGCCCCCTTTCCTCCACTCCCCTCTGCCTTGTGAACCCAGTTCTGCATTAGAATGAGAACTCCAGTGACTGGTGGGTGCAGAGAAGCTTGAGAAGCGGGGGTGTGGCCCTTGCCGTCCGGAGGACCATAGTCTCCATGGTAGCTCTGCGTTGGGGGACCTACATATACTGTGTGCTCTGCTGCACTGGATCCCTGGTGCCAGCTGGCCCCACTGTCAAAAGGAAAAAAGTCCCAGGCAGAGAAGGGGCAAGCCCTTGTGCCCTCTCCGTGAGGCTGGGGGAGTGGAGGCTTCGGCTACGGAGGGGCTGCACTGAAGGCTTGCAGAACGTGGGCTTCATCTGGCTGTGCAGGGTTCATCCCAGCCCATCTCAGGCCGGCATCCTCACCACCTGGGCCCAGCTGGAGGCCCAGCTGCCTTTTCCATGAAGGATTATGCCCAGATAGCTTCCCACAGCAGCTCTAGCTCCCTCTGGGAACAAAGGGCTTGGAGAAGGTCCACAGTCCTTTTTGGAGGGTGAGATCAAAGTGAGAGCCACATCTGTCACAAGAAACGTGGGAACACCCTTTTGCCAGGAGAGATGGGGAAATACTTAGTCCCTGGCTGGGTCTGATGCTTAATGGCTGGAGTGCTTTTTGTGGCTGTTGGATCAGTGGCTGCTGATGATCACTGAAGCTGGCTGAGCAGAGAACTCTCCTTCTCATGCCCATGGCCACCTGAAGAGGTGTGGATGCTGCTATTTTCTATTCCTGGAACAGATCGGGGAACCTGGGGATAGAACGCTGGAGAGACCATCAACAGCTGGGCAGTGGGGGGGCCGCTGGCACTCACACCCAGGGCATCCAGCCTCAGATGCCGGCTTCTGTTCCGAGGCACTCTTGGATTCACAGAGCAGTACAGCAGCTGAGCCAAAGGGGGCGTGTCTCTGGATATTGACATTTTTGTGGATGATGGGGAGGGTCAAATAATTTTATTTAAAAAACCATTTAAGATTCACTTCTTTCTTTCTTTCTTTCTTTCTTTTTTAAGATGGAGTCTCACTCTGTCACCTAGTCTGGAGTGCAATGGTGGGATCTTGGTTCACTGCAACCTCAGCTTCCCGGGTTCAAGTGATTCTCCTGCCTCAGCCTCCCGAGTAGCTAGGACTGTCGGTGCCCACCACCATGCCCAGCTAATTTTTGTATTTTTTTTAGTAAAGACAGGGTTTCACCATATTGGCCAGGCTGGTCTTGAACTCCTGACCTTGTGATCCGAAAGATTCACTTCTAACAAGCTCGCGGGGGAGGCGATTGCTGCTTTGCAGAGTGAGGGCCAGGGCAGAGCACACCTCTAACTGCATGGCCCCAGAAAGCCACTTACTTCTCTCTTTGTTTTCTGTCCTGTCAAAGCGGGTGATAATAGCATCCCCGGGAGGGATGATGTCACAGCCCTCACACATCATCATTGGTGGTGGTCTGTTGCCCTGGCTTATCTTGGGATCACCTGGGGGAATGGTAGACAGTAAAAGGCCTGGGTCCCTCCTCCCCAGACATCCTGGTTTTGCTGTTGGAGGTGTGGCCGGGCATGGGGATGCTTGTGGCTCCTTCAGGGGCCTCTAGTGCAGCTGAGAACCACTCCCGAAGGCAGCTCTGGCCAAAGAAATGGCAAAAGTCCCCATCATTTTGGAGTGTCGGAGACTCTATACATCAGCTCGCCCCCAAGCATCTTCCATGGTCCAGTGCGTCCCGAGAACTGTTTGTTACTGGGTTGGCAGGAGAAGTGCAGAGATGGACAGTGCTCAGGAACTTCCATAGCATCTCCATACTGCCAGGCCTCTGAAGGTGTGATGAGGGGCTCATCTCCGTGAACAGGGTGTGGACTAGCCCTGGGGCTGCCAGGGCCCTGTGGAGAGGTGCGAAGCTGGGATGAGCTGCAGAGGAAGATGCATTGTGGTACCAAGGACTAGGCATAGAGTATCCCACTGGTCCTTCATCTCACCAATTCCCTTTATCTCCTGAAAGATGCATCACGGCACCAAGGACTAGGCATAGAGTATCCCACTGGTCCTTCATCTCACCCCTTCCCTTTATCTCCTGAAAGATGCATCACGGTACCAAGGACTAGGCATAGAACATCCCACTGGTCCTTCATCTCACCACTTCCCCTTATCTCCTGAAAGATGCATCATGGTACCAAGGACTAGGCATAGAGTATCCCACTGGTCCTTCATCTCACCAATTCCCTTTATCTCCTGAAAGATGCATCATGGTACCAAGGACTAGGCATAGAATATCCCACTGGTCCTTCATCTCACCCCTTCCCTTTA
>PVKV010007507.1:0-95511 GCA_004027835.1 Alouatta palliata
TTCTTTTTTTTTTTTTTTTAATATATATACTTTTTATTGCATTTTAGGTTTGGGGGTACATGTGAAGAACATGCAAGATTGTTACATAGGTACACACATGGCAGTGTGATTTGCTGCCTTCCTCCCCATCACCTGTATCTGTTATTTCTCCCCATGCTATCCCTCCCCAACTCCCCACCCCCTGCTGTCCCTCCCCTTTCAGATATTTCTTAAGCATGTTGAAGTCTTGCCTGAAGCTTGGGAGGAGGGGATGGGATGCCCAGTAGTGCTGGTCGTGTGTGCCCCATCCCGCAGCGTTAGGTACTGCAGGGTAGTTTGTCTGCGCTCTCTAATGCCCCTTTTATTCTACTCCCCTCTGTTGGTTCCGAGATGTCTGACCTTGGTTTTAAGCCTTGTCTAATGGATGGCCTGTGCTCCTTTTCTGCAGCTAGGTCAGGCTGAGTTGTCATAGGTGGGAAAGTTGTCAGAATCAAAATGGAGTCACATGCGTTGGAGAAAAATTTTTAAACCTTGACAAATAGAGCTGGGGAAGGCTACAAAGACAGAGCTCTCATGCATAAATGCCTGATAACAAAATCTTTTCCAAAAGACTCTGCAAAAATCACAACCCTGACAATCTTATGCAAAAAAATAACTTCCACGAGGACATCTGCCCAGTAACTCCCTATCCAATGTTGGCCTGGTGCCACCCTTTTTATTGGTGCTCATAGCCAAGGATAATGATCTCAAAACAGTTATGCAAGTGTCCTCATTTTTCCTTTAAAGATCTTTGACTTCCTTTATCTTTCTGAGTACCCACATTGTTTACTATGGCACACTTATTCCCACTGCAACGCCCTATTCCGGAATCAATACCGATTTCCATTAGGTAGGGTCTCCCTGTTACTTTGGTTAACATGGGCATGGTCAGTTACGAGGCTCACTCTTTCTGGATTGGTTCCATCTTATTCTGGTTACTGTATTCAGTTTTCAACATCTAGGAGGCTCTTCAAATTCTTCTCTCAGAGGAATCTGAATAATGTGCTTATGAGGGTGTGAGAGAGGAGTGTGATTTCTTAACAAGTCAGATTCTAAGTATCATTTTCCTTGAATCCTGCTTGCCTATAAGAGAGAAAGATTCTGGGAAAAGAGAGTGTTTACAGGAAGCAGGACAGGAGGGAGGGAGAAAGACATTAGGTGGTGCCGAGCTTTATTATCTCATATTAAAAAAGTAAATATATTTGTCCTTCCAGCCTCTCAGCACTAGTAGAAATCTATCTGAAGTAATAGGATTAGGTATTATTTCCATTCAATTTCCCGGTTTTCTATTTGTATTTTCTCCATTTCCTTGAATTTTAATTTAAAGCCCTCATGATCACACCAGTAGGCCTTCTGCCAAACAACTCCCCCAAATTGTATGGTGGCTTTGCCAAGCTGAAATGAGATGAGATGTGTTTTAACTTTGCCAAGAAAGCCTGAATCCATCACTCAGGACATCAAGGCTGGTAGGGAGACAGTGCAGGTGTCTTCGGATCACATGGATGAGCTTAAGAAAGTAGTTTTGGAAGATTATGAGAAACTTTCTACCTGGCCCCAGTGCATGTAGCAGTAAGATGGTGCATGCAGTGTCTGGCTGTCACAGGCTTTCCTAGGGCTCACTTGTAGACTCACTTCTTTTTATTTTTATTTTATTTTTTTGAGACAGAGTCTCTCTCTGTCGCCCAGGCTGGAGTGCAATGGTGCGATCTCGGCTAACTGCCACCTCCGCCTCCCGGGTTCAAGTGATTCTCTTACCTCAGTCTCCCGAGTAGCTAGGCCTAAAGGCGTGCACCCCCCACACCCAGCTAATTTTTGTATTTTTAGTAGAGACGGGGTTCACCATATTGGTCAGGCTGATCTCGAACTCCTGACCTCAGGTGATCTGCCCACCTTGGGCTCCCAAAGTGCTGGGACAATACAGGCATGAGCCACCGTGCCCAGCCCAGATTCACTTCTTAACCCCAGGTCAACCCCCTGTGCTCTCCTGCTCAGCTTCTGCAGGAGATCTCATCGTCTGAGGAGGTCCCAGGGCTACCGCCCTTGTTTTCCGAAAAGGCACATTTTCCTACACAGACATAATTTGTTTTAAATGTTTTACTCCTAGTTACATTCATCTAGATGGAGAAATAGCTGAATGGATTGGACTGTGTTTTCTAAAGATGGCCCCATGACATCCTGCATTCGCATCCACCATGTGGCCTGAGCACTCCTTTCACCCAGGGGTAGACTCTGGCCCTGCTTATGATGTGCGTGTCGCTAATATACTGTAGTAGAGGGGATAGCACGACTAGAAAAAGTGATGCAGGTTCCACCTTGTGTCCTGAGCCACTAGATAAAGAGTCCATCTGCCCCGAGGCCACAAGGCTGTGCAAACTACACAGAGAAACCATATCAAACAGCCACGTGTCGGTTCTCCAGTTGGCTTCCGTCCAAGAGCGAAGGTGCCTGCAGATGGTTCTAGGCTCCCACCTCAACTTATGTCCCATCTTGAAGTCTTCTCAACTGAGGCACCAGCCACTGTGGAGCAGAGACAAGCCACTGCCACTTCGTCCTGCCCAGATTCCCCAGCAGTCACCCACGCTGGAGTGCAGTGGTGCGATCTTGGCATATAGTGGTTGTTTCACGCCCCTATGTTTGGAGTGGTTTCTATGCAGCAATAGTAACTACAAGAAATGAAGTTACAAAAATAGTAGCAAACACTGGAAACTGCAGGACCAGAATCACATGAATGCTCCAGTCATGGTCTCTGGTTTATGACTATCAACTTTCTTCTGCATGATAAATAGAGCTTGGCTGGACTTTTTTCCTCTGCTTCCATTCCCCAAAATGGAGCGTACCACACAATTGCTTCTTTCAAAGCCCAACTTTAGCAAGAGTCATGAGCTCTAATCCCTTCATCCATAAATACTTCCTTTCCAGGCACATAGCCTCCCTTCACACACAGGGCTGAGTAGACAATGCCTGTTGCAGACTGCAGTGGCATTTTGGAGAGCCACCCTCCTGGTACCTAAGTCACTAGTCATTTGCCCAGCTTTTCTGTTTTGTACAGCACTTACTTCTGAGTGGAACTGCAGTGAGCCAAGATCGCGCCATTGCACTCCAGTCTGGGTGGTAGAGCAAGACCCTGTCTCAAAAAAAACAAAAACAAAAAAAGATATTTTTGTCTTAGCAGTAATGAGGAGTCAAAGGGTTTCTTTCTAACAATTTAGTGTATGCATTTAAATCAGGTTTCTTATTGAGTGAATTGGGGCTAAGCTGTCGTGTGAACTTCTGCTATTATTTCTTTCTTTTTAGTTCCCTTGATTTCATGGAAGGAATTTTCCATCTTAGCTTGTGAACTTATTTTGTCTAAACTCAATTGGAAAGTAATTAACACTGGGATTCTTCTTGAATAAATTCTATATGATTATAAAATCATACAGACATTTATTTCTTTTGCTTTTTGACCTAGGAAAGATGTTCACAGGCCAGACATGGTGGCTTAAACCTGTAATCCCAGCACACTGGGAGGCTGAGGTGGGCAGATCACCTAAGGTCAGGAGTTAGAGGCCAGAGTAGCCAACATGCAAAACCTTGTCTTTACTGAAAACACAAAAATTATTTGGGCGTGGTGGCACATGCCTGTAATCCTAGCTACTCAGGAGGCTGAGGCAGGAGAATTGCTTGAACCTGGGAGGCAGAGGTTGCAGTGAGCCGAGATCCTGTGACTGCACTCCAGCCTGAGTGACAGAGCAAGACTCTGTCTCAAAAAATAAAAATAAAAAAAAGACGTGCACAATATATTGTTAAGTGAAAAGAGCAGGTTATGGAATTTGCATAAGAGCCTATTTTAATAAAAATACACGTATTTAGCAAAATAAAAGGACAAATAATATTTATTAAAATATATACATTGATTATTTCAACATAGAGGATGATAGTTGATTTTGCTTAACTTATTCCCTCCTTTTTTGTATTTGAATATTTTGTAATGAAGTTATTTCTTAAATAGGGTTAGAAAGTGAGGAAGTTATTAAACTTAGATTAGCCCAAGTGTGCCCCTAGAGGCTCCTTTTAGCAGGGTGAATGTCTCTGTTCAGCCTGAATCTGGGAAATTGTTTCTACTTTATAAACTGGAGTGTCCTTCAGAAATGACATTCACTTAAACTTCCTTTTAGGCAGACTGAATAATAGCAATTTTTGACATTTACAGTTAAAAAAAAAAACCTTCATATTAACACCAAAAGAATGGAGAAAATAGAAATCCTCACTTTAAAAAACAGCCAAAGTAAATACCAAAAAAATTATACAAAGTTACATTATCTAAGCTTAGTGTACTGCAAAAATCAAGGTCGCACATTAGAAGTTGCTGTCTTTCACTCACACTGCTCATAGTCCCACGCTCTCTTCTCCAGCCATTCACTCGTCCATGCGTGAGGTCTGTACACACAAGGACGCATGATGTTTTTTGGTTCCCATAGTATAATAGGAACCTTAACATTTCAATTAAAAGCAAAATGAGGACATTTACATTTACCATCAGACTATAAAATTCCTCTTCTTCTTCTTTTTTAAGAGATTGAGTCTTTCTCTGTCTCCCAGGCTGGAGTGCAGTGGCGTGATCTCGGTTCACTGCAACCTCTGCCTCCCAGATTAAAGCGATTCTCCTGCCTCAGCCTCCAGAGTAACTGGGATTACAGGTGCACGCCACCACGCCTGGCTAATTTTTTGTATTTCTAGTAGAGATGGGGTTTCACCATGTTGGCCAGGCTAGTCTCGATCTCCTGACCTCAAGTGATCCATCTGCCTCGGCCTCCCAAAGTGCTAGGAATTACAGGCATGAGCCACTGCATCCAGGCTAAAATTCCTCTTTGAAGGATAATATTATAGTACTCGAAGATATGGTTTAAAAAAAATTATATACTAAGTGAAAGGGCACCATATCACAAACACTAGAACTACATTAAACTTAAATGAGTTCCAACACTCTTAATAATGTGATTCAAAAACAAGTCTAGTGTTGACAAAAGCTCCAATAACTAAAACTACATTAGCAGGCACAATGAACGTTGCAAACAGTTAACGGGCACCACGTTTAATAGAGCAGACAGTATTTGCTTCTGCGTCCACACTTATTCAATTATACTGTTAAAAAAATGGTGCTGCTCAAGCTATGAATGTTTCACAAAAGAAATCATTTTAATAAATACAGTAAATGCTAAAACTCTAGCTAAACTATCATGCAAGATATATAACCAAGACAAATGTGATTCATAACATGAGCAACTTGCATTCAGAATGAACTCTACCTTTATATTTTATTAAAAAGGCAGACTTTATGGATCAACCCAGCTGCTTCCTGAATTACAAAAGTGGCATGACTCAAAATGAAAATAAGACTCTGTCTACAAATGTCTGACGGTAATAAATTATAATATTTAATGCATGCAGGAGTCTTACAGAGCAATAAACTCTCCTAGGAAATAAAAGTATTTTATACCTTTAAAATCCAAAGTAAAATTAAAAAAAAAAACTCATTGCCGGGTGCAGTGGCTCACGCTTGGAATCCCAGCACTTAGGGAGAGCGAGGCAGGATTGCTTGAGCCCAGGAATTTGAGACCAGCCTGGGCAACATAGCAAAACCCGATCTTTACAAAAAAAATACAAACATTAGATGGGCATGATGGCGACTGCCTGTGGTCCCAACGACTCTGGAGGCTGAGATGGGAGGGCGCACCTCAAAGCTGCAGTGAGCCAAGGTCGCACCACTGAAGCCGGGGAACAGAGTGAGACCCTGTCTCAACAAATAAATAAATGAATATCATTTATGAAAAAGATTCTCTAGTCAGAATTAACACCTCAACTAGTCAAGCATCAGGAAGCTACGTTACAGCTACTTAATATACAAAGGGACACCTTTTCACCAGTCACTGTCTTCTGATATTTCTGTTTCAGAATCATACAAACTTTCCCTTCCCTACACTCCCCATCCCATCATTTCTTCAGACCACGGAAACAGAATTTGTTGAACACCAGAAATATGTTGGTATAGTGGTGCACAAACCATAACATTTGCTGTTGTCCAGCTGAAGCTATGAAGCCGGCTGGTGACTGGCTAGCAAATGCCTGTTCTGTAGCCCTGACATCACTAATTCACTTCTCTCCTTTCCTAACCTCTCTGAGTTTCTGAAGGGATAATTTCAGAGGTTCCACATGACTGTCGAAGCCTACGGTAGACACGGCAAGGAGAAGAACCTCTCCACTGGTCATTCCAATTCTCTTAGTCTCGGTCACTTGCCTGGGATGTTACAAAGCTGATGAATGCACATACACATTCTTGAACGCTTTCTTGGGCGTTTCCCATTTGAGATATGGCATGTTTCATTATCCTTGTGACACGTGCAGTAAAACAATGTATATCTTGTTCTCTGCAACTTTCTTTTGAATCGTTTGCATCTTCATGACCATTCATGCCGTCCTCACTGTCACCATGAGGCTGTGTAACGTAATGACTCCTCCAGTGCAGTCTGTAGAAATTCCCAGCGCAGAAGCCCGTGTCATGCAGTGGTCTCCATTTACCTCCAGTGCAGCTCTGGCTGGCTCCCATGTCTCATCAGCTGTTTCTTTGGACAGAAAATGGCTGCAAGGGAAACAGTTCCCATGTGGAGCTCTGCTTCCAGGACTCAGCCTCCCCTCCCTCCCTCCCATGCTAATGCTTTTTTCTTCTTCTTTCTTTTTTGTTTTATTTCTTTTTTTTTTTTTTTTTTAAACAGTCATTCTGTCACCCAGGCTGGAGTGCAATGGTGTGATCTTGGCTCACTGCAACCTCCACCTCCCTAGTTCAAGCAATTCTCCGTGCCTCAGCCTCCCAAGTAGCTAAGGTTGTAGGTGTGCACCACCACGCCCAGCTAATTTTTTGTGTTTTTAGTAGAGACGAGGTTTTGCCACATTGCCCAGGCTGGTCTCGAACTCCTGAGCTCAGGCAATCTGTCCACCTTGGCCTCCCAAAGTGGTAGGATTACAGGTGTGAGCTATCACGCCAGGCCCCATGTTAATGCTTCTGAAGTCTGTCTTCACGCCTTTAGAAATTCCTTCAGTACGTACTTTGGGACTTCCTCTAGTGAGTGTCTACTGTTGGTAAACCCTCTCATCTAAAAATTGCCTTATTTCTCCTCAATTCCTGAAGGATATTTTTGCTAGCAGCTATATTCTTTTAGATGTTTAATATACCAGTACAATAGTTTCTGGTTTCCATGGTTGCTATTGAGACATCAGCTGTCAGCAAGATGGAGTCTTGCTCTGTTGCCCAGGCTGGAGTGCAGTGGTATAATCTTGGCTCACTGCAACCCCTGCCTCCCGATTCAAGTGATTCTTCTGCCTCAGCCTCCCAAGTGGCTGGAATTACAGGTGCCTGCCAACACACCCAGCTAATTTTTGTATTTTTAGTAGAAATGGGATTTCACCATGTTAGCCAGGCTAGTCTCAAACTCCTGACCTCAGGTAATTCACCTGCCTCAGCCTCCCAAAGTGCTGGGATTACAGGCGTGAGCCACCACACCCAGCCACAATTTTTAAACTTTTTATTTTCTTCCTCAAGAGGATGAGAAGAAAAGTCAAATGTAAGCTTTAGAAGTCTTGCACAATGGCCAATCTGGTAATATTCTCCATAAACATGTGAAGCAGCCAGTGACCATGGGTTGCTTTTGGTGAGAGGAATCGATGGGGTCAGGAATGGGAGGAAAGCATTAGATAACTTGCTGAACTTTGTAAATTGTTTGCCAAATGCATGTCTTACCTAGACTTCATAAATAAAATAATTTCTTTAAAAATAATCCAAAATAATTTTTTGAAGACTTGTTTAATTGATGGTGATTATCAGACATCCAGTAGAAATATGAGGCTTTAAAAGTGGGGACTGGCCAGGCGCAGTACCTCATGCCTATAATCCCAACACTTTGAGAGTCTGAGGCAGGAAAATTGCTTAAGCCTAGATATTTGAGACTGACCAGGGCAATACACTGAGACCCTGTCTCTTAAAAAAAAAAAAAAAAAAAGAAAGAAAAATTAGCAGGATGTGGTGGCGCGTGAGCCTGTAGTTCCAGCTACTTGTAAGGCGAGGTGGGAAGATCACTTGAACCCAGGAGGTCAAGGCTGCAGTAAGGAGTGATGGCGCTACTGTACTCCAGCCTGGGTGACAGAGCCTGTCCCAAAATCAGTAAATAAAAGTGAGAATGACACCAAAGAGACGCAGTTTGGTGGTCGTGACCATGGCTTGTCTAGTTGAATCTACTGGAGTGGGTTGTGCGTCTACAGTGCCTTGCCCTATATGTCAGCAGTGAAGCATTGGCCACATAACTTCCCTGAGTGGATTGGTAGTGAACATTAAGAATGTCATGTGAAAATACTGGAGTCATTCTTGGGTGAGGTTTTACAACATTGACCCAACACAAATCTGAGTTTTGCATTGTTTAAAAGCTATTTCCCAGTGTAAAACCTAAATTTCTACTCCTGAAAAGTTTAAAAAGCAAGTTTCTTGAGGTTTCCCCAACAAAATAATAATAATACAACACAAAATTTTGAAAAGATGAATGTAAATTAATCAGGAGCGGACATTATATTTTTCTTGAGATTCATGTAGGTTTAAAAGGGAAAGCTGCCTGACCAATATGTTTCGTGTTTAGCTGAACAATGAGAACAGGGTCATTGGAAGACATTTAGCCAGGCACTAAATGGCGCTGGCCTTGGCCATTTGGGCAGAAGTTTAACCCTTGATGTTATTTTTCTACTTCGCTAGAAAGTCTGTGGAAGGAAAAGCCACACGGGGAAGTTTCATCACATTTGTGTTTAGATCTTCTGGGTCCCCGGCAGGATAATGTCATTGGCTTTTAGGAATCGCCCTTCTTAGTCAAAATGCCCACATTAAATGTGAAAGCAAGGGAACTTACACGATCCTCCTCCTCCTTCACCAGCTCTGAGCTGGTAGAGGAGGAAGTTCTCTATGTGGTACTCTCTCAACAGTCTTCAGAGTCAGCTCCCACAATACATTGATATTCTTGAAGATAAATCAGTTGGGGATAATGAAAATAATATCAGATTCAGAATCAGAATATCTAGCTCTAACTCTTAATAGCCATATAAACATTATAACTATGCTATATACTATCATGCTATTTTGGGCCCAATTTTCTTGTTTTTGTTTTTGTTTTGTTTTGTTTTTTTGAGATAAGGTCTTTCTTTGTTGCCTGGACTGGAGTAGAGTGTCACAGTCATGATCATAGCTCACTGCAGCCACAGCCTCCAATTCCTGGGCTTCCACAATCCTCCCACCTCAGCCTCCCAAAGTGCTGGGATTACAGGCAGGAGCCACCATTCCCAACTTCTATGCTTTTAAAAAATAAAATATTTAATTATATGTAATACAGAATATATAAGTTGAATACATAGAATAATTGTAAAATAAATACCCTCATACCCAACTTCCACCTTAAGAAACATTATTACCAAAACCTGTTGCAATCTTCTGTGTTCTTATTTTCAACTTCAGCTCCCAAAACATTTCTTCCAGGTGTCATCATCTTATTATATTAATCATTCTCTTTCACGTCTTTATACTTTCACTACTGAAAAAGTATTCCTAAATAGCATTTTATCATGATATGTTATTTTGTTTTGTATGATTTTGAACCTTGTTTAAAAACAATTAAAATGTATGAATTTCTTCCTGCAATTTTCCTATCTCACTAAGGGTCATCCACATTGGTCATACAGATAGAGCACGTTTTCACCACTATACAGCATCATTTTGTACATATAAACTATGATTTACTTATTCTGCACTTATATCTGTTTGTTTGTTTTGAGTTTGTTTTGCCATGAAAAGCGACGTTGTTACATATATTCATGCCCATAGCTACAGGTTTTCTGTAGGGTGGACACCAGGGTGTTGAATTGTTCAACAGGACTGTACATGCATCTTTAATTTTACTGGCCAACACCAATTTGTTCTTCACAATGTTTGAACTACGTTGAAATTCTACCTCCCCATCACATTTTATGTTGTTAACTTCATTTCTTCATTCACTAATTCATTCATTCAGTCTTTTATTTATTTGTTTATTGCCAGTCCAGTGGGTGTATAATGGTGCTTCATTGTGGTTTTACTTTGCATTTCTCTGATTTCCTTTTTAAATTATTTTAAAATTATTTTTTATAGAAACAGGGTCTCACTACATTGCCCAGGCTTATCTTGAACTCCTGGCTTCAAATGATCCTCCACCTTGACCCTTCAAAGTATCAAGATTGATTATAGGCATGTGCCACTGTGCCCAACTGATTCTCCCAATTTCTGATGAGTTAACAATCTCCTCT
The DNA here is from genome assembly GCA_004027835.1 of Alouatta palliata. Classification (NCBI taxonomy): domain Eukaryota; kingdom Metazoa; phylum Chordata; class Mammalia; order Primates; family Atelidae; genus Alouatta; species Alouatta palliata. The sequence goes on from PVKV010007507.1 coordinate 10,366, forward strand.
CTTTCTCTCTCTCTCTCTCTCTCTCTCTCTCTCTCTGTGTGTGTGTGTGTGTGTGTGTGTGTGTGTGTGTGTGTGTGTGTATACGGGTACTCACCATTCATGCCTATTTTCTGTAAAATATGTGTCTTTCCTCACTTTTTTTTTTTAGACAGAATCTTTCTCTGTTGCCCAGGCTGGAGTGCAGTGGCGTGATCTCAACTCACCACAACCTCCACCTCCCGGATTCAAGCAATTCTCCTGCTTCAGCCTCCCAAGTAGCTGGGACTACAGGCACATGCCACCATACCCAGCTAATTTTTGTATTTTTAGTAGAGATGGGGTTTCATTATATTGGCTAGGCTGGTCTCGAACTCCTGACCTTGTGATCCACCCGCCTCGGCCTCCCAAAGTGCTGGGATTACAGTCATGAGCCACTGCTCCCAGCTGTCTTTCCTCATTTTTATATTAATTAAACTTTTATCTTGCTTGTTGGTTTTTTATAAGTTTTTTGTACAATCTGGAGGCTGATTTTTGTTAATTATATGTGTTGCAAATGCTACGGTTCATCTCATGCCTTTTGAAAGTAAAAGTTCTTAATTTAAATATAGTCAACCTATCAATCATTTGTAAAAGTTTGTGGTTTAAGAGGTCTTGCATAAGAAATTATTCCATCATCATAAATCACAAAAACTTTTTTTTTTGAGACAGAGTCTTGCTCTGTTGCCCAGGCTAAAGTGCGTGATCTTGGCTTGATCTTGACTCACCGCAACCTCCACCTCCCAGGTTCAGTGATTCTCCTACTTCAGCCTCCCAAATAGCTGGGATTATAAGCGTGTGCCACCACACCAGGCTAATTTTTGTATTTTTAGTAGAGATAGAATTTCACTCTGTTGGCTAGGCTGGTCTCAAACTCCTTATCTCAAGCAATCCGCCTGCCTCAGCCTCCCAAAGTGCTGGGATTATAGGTGTGAACTGCCATGTCTGGGCCATAAATACGTTTGTATGTATTTTCTTCTAAAGTTGTTTTGCCTTTCACTTTTAAGTTTTTAATTCATATATAATTACTACTTACTACTTATAATTATCTGTAAGTAGTATGAGATAAGAAAGAAATTCCACGTCCCTCCTACGGATGAGCACAAACCTGACATATTAGCACGGTCCTATGTCAGATTTTCTAAAATGAATGTGTGTGTTTTCTGGGCTCTCTGTTCTGTTTCATCTGTCTTTCCCTGCAACAATATCATCTGCCTTAAAATCTCCAGCTTCGAGATAGTCCTCATTTTTAAGTAGCACAAACCCCGTCGAATCAGCTAGCCAAGTTCCATTTTAAAAATCTATGTTGGAGCTGGATGCAGTGGCTCATGCCTGTAATCCCAGCACCTTGGGAGGTCAAGGCGGGCGGATCGCTTGAGGTCAGGAGTTTGAGACCAGCCTGGCAAACATGGCAAAATCCCGTCTCTACTAAAAACACAAAAATTAGCTGGTCGTTGGGATTCTGAATTCCAGCTACTTGGGAGGCTGAGGCAGGAGAATTGCTTGAACTCAGCAGGCAGAGGTTGCAGTGAGCCGAGATTGCAGTGAGCCGAGATTGCAGTGAGCCGAGATCACGCCACTGCACTTCAGCCTGGGTGACAGAATGAGACTCCATCTCCAAAAATAAAATAACAAATTCAGATTGGAAATTTTGCTCAAATTTTATTAAATGTTTACATTAATTTGGAAAAAAAAGACATGATTTTGATATTCTATTTAATATTTCTGTATTATGAATAAGGCAAATAGAGAGGCAGAGAATAGCATAAAATAATAACTAAAATTCCTGGGCTAACTACTTCAAATCATTTCTTCATGTTGGATATTCTTCTTTTGTCACATGGCCTGAAATACAGAGAACTCTTCTCTTCAATATATTTCTTCTTATTGAGTTTTCCTGTCTATGAACATGGTATAAGAGAATATATCCCTTTGGGAGGCCAAGGTGGGTAGATCACCTGAGGTCAGGAGTTCGAAACCAGCCTTGCCAACATGGCAAAATCCCATCTCTGCTAAAAACACAAGAATTAACTGGGCATGGTAGTGCATGCCTATAGTCCCAGCTACTCGGGAGGCTGAGGCAGGAGAATTGCTTGAATACAGGAGGCGGAGGTCGCTGTGAGCCAAGATCGTGCCACTGCACTCCAGCCTAGGCAACAGAGTACGACTCTGTCTCAAAAAAAACAAATACATAAAAATAAATTTAAAAACAAGACTATATCTTTTAATTTACTAGTTTTTCTTCAGTTTCTTTCAAGCTAAGAGGCTTACCTATCTTCTGCTTTATTCATAGTTATTTAATATTTTTGTTTCTAATTAATACAGTCTTTCAATTTAACTGCTTCTTACCTGTTCATTGCCAATTTAAAAAATGATATTGATATTTGAATATTAACCTTAAATCTAGCACCTTGGTAAACACTATTATTCATTATAATAATTATCAATAGATTATATGTGTTTTCTATTTATAAATTATATTGTTTGAGTAGAATGCTTTGTTTCTTCATTTATAAAATTAACAATTCTTATTTCTTTTTAATTTTTTTTTCTTACTGTCCTGGCTAGGACCTCTAACACAGTATCAAGTGGAAGTGCTGATCCTTGTTTAGTTTCACATTAAAAAAAATTGTTTTTAATATTTCACTGTTAAGTATAATATATACCATAGGCTTTTCTGTGGATTCCTTTTATCCATTTAAGAACATTATTCCTAATTAGCTGAAGTTTTCTGCATGTCTGTTTTAATCATGAATGAATTTTTTACATCTATTGAAATTATTTTACATAAAAGATATTTTACACCTGTTGAAATGATTATTTCATTTTACCTCCTTTAATATGTTAAGTTGGGCAAAATATTAAAGTATTGCCAGTCATTCTGCTTCAGCAAAAAGTAGTAGTTTCTTACTAGCTTTGGTGAAAATAGAGCATCGAATAAGTAAGACATAGAAATAGGACTCAGTAAAAACCTAGTGCATGAGGCATTGTCACATGTGAGCAGACAGAATGTGGCACCACCAAGGAGCATCTGGAGGCCTGGAAGCTGAAGGAAGACATGAGTCACCCAGAATCATGGGAACTTCAGAGAAATTAGGGAGCAAGAAGAAGAAATAGGGTCAAAGACTATTTGTGATGGTAGAAAAAGGAAGTTGATGGAATGAAGATGTTATTATTTAGGTCTCACACCAAAGATGTAGATAGATAGATAGACAGATAGATAATAGATAGATGATAGACAGATAGATTGATCGATTGATTGATAGATATCTCAGAAACAAAGACAGAGGTCTCAGTAAGGTAGACATAGGCCAGGTGACAGAATTCAGAGAGGTCCTGCTATGAAAACAATAGAACAACCTTCAAAAGTTGATGAAAAGAAATTTAGTACAAATAAGAGGGCAGGCTTCCTTACATTACAATTTGATAAACTGGAAGAATCGGTTATCGCTGAACATTGGAATAGATAAAAAATAGCTGTTTCTATTAATGAAGGCAGCTAAACATGAAGCTAAGCGAACCTGTCTCTGACCTAGTGTGGCAATCCCTGGGCAAGGGACACTTGCTCCGCTCCTGTGTCCTTTGCCGAATACTCAGACCTTCAATTGCACATTGATGAATTTAGTTTTCATCTCTTGTGAAAGCCTTGAGAGAGGTGATTCTGTCTGCTTTTCTTCTCTTCCCTTCCCTCATTTTCTCAAACATCGCTTATTTAAAATATTAAATTTTTACAGGTGATCTTGATCTCTTTTTAGTTGTTATTTTAAGTACAAGTAGAAAATGCCAACAAATGGAATAGTTTAGAAGTTCTGGGAGCACCCATGAGGGGAACTGCAGAAGAAAACATTCTATCCCTCATCTTGCTGCAGCTTTCATTCCAGCTTCCGTGCATATCAGATAGAGGAGGAGCTCTGGGAGAGCAGCAGGGCCCATGCACATGTAACCAGTTGCTTTCTTTGCCTGTAGTAAAGTTCACATTTTGATTGCTTCTCCAGATAATGTAGATCCAGACATATTTTATGCAGTCATCCGGATCTTTCTCTCTGGGTAAGTACAGTTCAGTTGTTTTCCTGTGTGAGGTCTCTGTAGCATTGATTGAATGTACAAGGTGAGAAACAGACAGAAGCTTCTTAGTGTAAGAAACGTATCAACTGATGCTTGCTAGGGATCCACACTCAGGTAAAAGAAGTAGGATACCATCTGCACGGCAAATAACACTAAGGACGGAAGATTGAAGTTCAGCGTGATTGTCCCTGGGCAATTTAGATCCATTTGTATTCACTCTTCTTAGAATTCTAGCTCAATGACAGGAGAAGAAAAACACAGTAGGCCACTCACATAGTTCTATCACTCACATCTACTTTTTCCTCTTGTTATTAAGGCACGTAGAGGGGTGAATAGTGCCCTATAGGGTTGGATAGCATAGACTCTCCTTCTAAAGTTCCTGGACGAGCTACACTGTGGTTTGAACGAATGTGTCCCTCTAAAATTCATATGTTAAAAACTAATTGTGACAGTGATGTATTCGAAGGTGGGGCCTCTGTGCAGTGATTATGTCTCCTCTGAGAGGAGAAAACAATCCCCATGAGTGGAATTAATGCCCTTATAAAGGGCTGGAGGGAAATCTCCTGGCTCGCTTTGCTCTTTTCCCTTCCATTCCTTGTCCTTCCACTCTGTGAGGACAGGAGTTGAGGCATTACATTGGGAGTGGAGACCAGGCCCTCACCAGATACTGAACTTGCCAGTACCTTGGTCTTGGACTTCCAGCCTCCAGAACCGTGAGGAATAAATTTCTGTTATAGGAAGTCCCCAACTCAATATGGCTTGACATATGATTTTTTGACTTTATGTTGGTTCAAAAGCATACATATTCAGTAGAAACTACTTTGAGTACCCATATGACCATTCTGTTTTTCACATTCAGTACAGTATTTAATAAATTCCATAGGATATTCAACACATTGACATAAGATAAGCTTTGTGTTAGGTGATTTTGCCCAACTGTGAGCTAACGTAAGTGTTCTGAGCACATTTAAGGGCAGATAGGCTAAACTATGGTGTCTGGTAGGCCAGGTGTATCAAATGCATTTTTGCCTGGTGATATTTTCAGTTTACAATGCTTTTTATACCTGTAAATAGTCAGGATATAGGTTTTTTGTTTTGTTTTGGTTTTGTTTTTGTTTTTGAGACAGAGTTTCTCTCTGTTGCCCAGGCTGGAGTGCACTGGCACAATTTCAGCTCACTGCAACCTCTGCCTCCAGGTTCAAGTGATTCTCCTGCCTCAGCCTCCCCAGTAGCTGGGACAACAGGTATGCACCACTATGCCAGGCTAATTTTTGTATTTTTAATGGAATTTTCACTGTTCTGACCTGGCTGGTGTCAAACTCCTGGCCACAAGTGATCCTCCCACCTGGGCCTCCCAAAGTGCTGGGATTATAGGTGTGAGCCACAGCATCCAGCCCCAGGATATAGTTGTTTTCTAAATCCATCAGGCTAGACAAGACCATTTGGGAATTGAGAGTAGGAGCAGTCCAAGAACTAACATTTTGAGACTGCAACATTTAGCAGTAGTCAAGATGGGAAGGAGCTAGTCAAAGAGCCCCAAGGACTACATAAGACCATCACCCAGATTACAAAGACAAATCCGAACAAGTGTGTCCATCTATCACCCAACAGCAGTTATGTCTTTCATATTTCTTCCCCATAAAATGTTGTTCATCAACTTTATTGGAGCAGTGTCTTAACGTTTGACAAGTCACAAAACCTCTCTAGGACCTATTTTATTCAACTGGAGGAAGCAAATACAAATTGGGAAAACTAAGCCTCAGAAAGATTTGTACAAAGTTACACGGTAATGAAAGGGGAGCAGGGATTCTAACTTACTCTAAATAATATGAGAAAATGGCTAGTGTTCATTGAATGCTTAACATGTGCCAGGCCCTGGGCAGGTATTATTTTAATTAGTTCTCACAATAATCCAATAAGGTAGATACTAATGTACTCGGATGAGAAAGCTGAGGATCAGAGAGGTGAATTAACTAAGCCAAGGCTCACTGTTAATAAATAGCAAAGCTGAGATTCCGTATCTGCTTGAGGTAGAGGCCTTGCTCCTATCAGCTGCAGCCTGTGAGGACCCTGCAGTAGGAACCTCTCCTTTCCTCTTCCCACCATTCTCCTGCACTGCTTTCTGTACCTCATCTCTTTCCAGAGTGATATTGCCCCAGCTGCAAAGGCCACTGTGCTGCTTATGCAGTGAAGCCATAGCACAGCCAACCCAAAGAGCCCCCAGTGAAGACAACCTGGCTCCTTACAGCACTTCCAACCTAGAGCAGTATTTGAAAAGTATCATGAACAGCAAACACAGCAGTCTGTCTGTGGCTTTTGTATGTGTATGTGGTGTGTGCGTGCGTCCCTTCTCTTGAGCAAAATGACTTCTAGAATTATAGGAAGAAGGTGAAACATCAACGTAAATCTGTTATTTAAACTCATACCAGAGAAGGTAGCTAGTTTCTGGCTTTAAGAGGAAAAGACGATATTCCTTAGTAAAAATGGAAATCCACATACAGGGTTCTTGTAAAATGAAGTTAAAGAATTGCGGGTTTGGGGATCCAGTTCTGTTCTATCATCCTTTAACAGTATGATCCTGAAACCTTAATTGCTTTGAGTCTTTGTTACTTTATCTATGAAATGAAGTATATAAAAAAACCCAGCTGAGGTGGGCAAATCACCTGAGGTTGGGAGTTCCAGACCAGCCTGAACAAATTGGAGAAACCCCGTCTCTACTAAAAATACAAAATTAGCTGGTCATGGTGGTGCATGCCTGTAATCTCAGCTACTCAGGAGTCTGATGCAGGAGAATCTCTTGAACCAGGAGGCTGAGGTTGCAGTGAGCGGAGATCGCGCCATTGCACTCAAGCCTGGGCAACAAGAGTGAAATGCCGCAGAAAAAAAACAACCTGTTCTGATCTACACACAAAAGGACAAATGAGAAAATGATTGTGAAGATGTTTTATAAACTATAAAGCATGGTAGGTGCAAATGTGACATAAGCTTGTTCTTGCTTTGGACTCACTATAAAGTCACCCACATACACTCTGTGATTGTTCAAGACTGTGCAAAGTCAGACACAGGAAAATGAGTAAAACAGATGGATGCATAAGGAGGGGGGACTCAGAGAAAACAGTGAAGAACGGAATCAGAAAGACAAAGAAGGAGAGGAAAGGCGGGGAGGAGAAGAGGAGGAAGGGGAGGGGAGGGGAGGAGAGGAGAAGAACAGCTAGTTCGTGGAGCGTAGCGGACAGCTCAGTCTCAGCCTGTCTGCACGTCCCTGACTTCAGCCTCTGGTGAGGCACAGGCTTGAGGTGCTGGCTGCTGTTACACTTCTCATCCACCCTTCTTATCAATACCTGTGGTCAGCAAAGTATGTGATAAAGGTATCTTCAAAGTCAGGTAGCATCTGTAGATTACAGATTACAAAGTTGGGTAATACCTAGAATTGGTAGTTTAGTGTGGTGACTTCTTAACAATTATCACTGTTTCAGGGAAGGGCAAAGGTGTGTGTGTGTGTGTGTGTGTCTATTTGTGTATCTCTGTGTATCTGATTCTGGGTGTTTGTGTATATTTGTGAGGCTTTTTACTTGGCAGAGTTTTAAGTATCCGGTCATCAAGGTTGACATTAGCAAAGGAAGTGAAGAAAATTTTTCCAGAGCCCCTAAACGTTCCTGTTGATCAGCACTGACTGCATCTTTATAACTGAATATTTGCAATAAATATGCCATGAGACCAGTGCCACAAATTCTTCTCTAAATAGCCTTTACTTCTCTGGAATAAGCCTTTAGATAAGGAAGAAAAGGGCTGTGATTTTATAGCTTGTTATGAAGCTCGAGTCCAGGCGATGCTTCAGTACTTACCTTACAAAGAGGCCCAGTCCCTCACCCTAAAATTACCATTGAAATCGTGTTCCCTTTCTCATTCATTCTCAATTTCCATGTCAGAAAATGTACCGTTAACTCCCTGCACCCTTTCTTTTCTCTAACTTTTACTCTTGCTTAGATGGAAAGATAACCCAGCAATGCCTGCAGGGCTGATGTACGAAGGAGTCTCCAAAGAGCCCCTGAAATACTCCGGTGGGAGTGCAGCACAGAGCACAGTGCTTCACGCCTTTGATGAGTTCTTAGGCATTCGTCATAGCAAGGAAAGTGGTAAGTCGGATATTTTTTTTCCCCTTAAGAGGAGAGGGAGGAAGAGCAGAGGTTTGTTTTGTTTTGTTTTGTTTTAACCAATTGATAAAACTAAGTGTAAATTAAAATGTCATGAAGCTTGTACTTCTCTAAGTCAGCCAAGAAACTGCATGACTGCCAAATATTTTTGTGTCAAGTCAATTAATATTGAAATATCAGATCTCAGCGGGATCTTGGGTTTTACTTCCAAATCTTAAAATTTTGCTCGATTTCCAGTTCACTATCACTTTGGTTTGGATCTTTAGGCACTAGCTTCCTTTTTCTAAAATGGGGAGAGACGAAGAGTTTGAAGGCTGTGAGTCTGGGCCAGCTGGAAACAGGTCTGGGCTCTTCTAATAAAGTCCTTCCCCACAAAATGGTGCAACCTCTAGCCAAATCTATTTAGACCAGCAGATGGATCTATCATCCTGGAAGCTGGAAATTGCTCATTTTCTTACCTGCCAGGATCAAGTTAAGTTTTTAACAGTTGCAAAAGAGATGCTTCATACAATGAAGTTTCCAAGTTGGAGAAAAAAAAGAATCACCAGAACTTAGTGTCATAGATTCGAGTCAGTTCTCTAGAACTGTGATAATTTTGTATGGATTTTGGCATTTGGTGACGCTGAGTTGACTTACCATGGGTAATATTAAACACATAATAAATTTCCTATAAATATCTATTGATTTGATTTTTGAACCACTTGGCTTCAAGAGGCTATTTTTTTTTCTTCTAAGACAGAATCTGGCTCTGTCACCCAGGCTAGAGTGCAATGGCGTGATCTCAGCTCACTGCAACCTCTGCATCCCAGGTTCAAGCAATTCTCCTGCCTCAGCCTCCCGAGTAGCTGAACCTATAGGCACTCACCACCACAGCCAGCTAATGTTTTGAATTTTTAGTAGACATGGGGTTTCACCATGTTGGTCAGGCTGGTCTCAAACTCCTGACCTCACAATCCGCCCATCTCAGCTTCTCAAAATACTAGGATTACAGGCATGAGCCACCACACCCAGCATCAAGAGGCTATTACTAAAACAGTGACTCATTCTTTATCTTCTTTGCCTTCATAGTCTCTATATAACTTTCTCCTTTTCTCGTGCTCCCTCCAAAACAAAGCAGTAAGGAAACAAAATTCATCAGAGTATTCAGCTAGTCAATTTAAGGGTTTGTGTCCTACATTTGCAGATATTCCTCATAGCAGCTAGAAACTGCATACTTTGTTTATATTTGTTATGTAGTAAACATTTATACATTGGCAAATAAATCTGGTTCCAATTCTGTCGTCTGAGATGTGCTTACTTTGTTTCCTCTTCTCCATCTCCTGTCAATGGTTAGAAATATACATCTGAGTATGTGAAGTCTGCAAACAAAAGGGCCAATGTAGATTTGAGTTAGAACACCAGCAACAGTTTCTGGTGCATTCCTGTCTGAAAAAGCAGACAAGATTGGACACCGTGGCTCACTCCTGTAATCCCAGCACTTTGGAAGTCTGAGGCGAGTGGATCGCTTGAGCCCAGAGTTCAAGACATGCCTGGGCAACATAGCAAGAATCCGTCTCTACTAAAAGAAATACAAAAAATATTAGCGGGGCATGGTGGCGCACACATGTAGTTTCAGCTACTCAGAAGACAGGTGGGAGGATCATTTGAACTCGGGGGGCAGAGGTTGCAGTAAGCTGCGATCATACCACTGCACTCCAGCCTGGGTGACAGAGCAAGATCCTGTCTCAAGAAAAAGAAAAAAGAAGAAGCAGGCGAGCTCTGCTATATTTCCATGTGGAGCTGTGACATTATGCTGTATTGTTTCTTTCAGCTGACTTTCTGTACAGAATGAGGGATTACATGCCTCCTTCCCATAAGGCCTTCATAGAAGATATCCACTCAGCACCTGCCCTGAGGGACTACATCCTGTCCTCTGGACAGGAGTGCTTGTTGACAGCCTATAACCAGTGTCTGCAGGCCCTGGCAGAGCTGCGGAGCTATCACATCACCATAGTCACCAAATACATCATCACAGCTGCAGCCAAGGCAAAGTGTGGGAAGCCAAATCATCTGCTAGGGCCCCCTCAGGCTTTAGAAGACAGGGGCACAGGTGGAACCGCAGTTATGAGCTTCCTTAAGAGTGTCAGGGATAAGACCTTGGAGTCAATCCTTCACCCACGCGGTTAGGAGGCTGCCCTCTCCCCAGCAATGCAGAGCCCCCCGTGGAGGGCAGGTGGGCCTGGAGAATGAGGGTCAGGGTTCTGCCTTGGATCATCCAGGAAGGATCTTAGGCCTATTCATGTTCCTGCTCTACAGAGCGTCATATTCTCCTTGTTGAGAGCTGTTGGCTTCACAAAGGAGAGTTGATGTGGCCAAGACTTTCCCTGCCTACCTGATCACTGCTTAGCAGCAAGTATTGTGGATACTTCCTCATGCAGAACCCTCCAGAGGAGTGACTGTACCCCATTCTCTTCACCAAGGAATAGAAAACCAGTCTAAATTCAAAAATCAGATAAAATTGCCCATGGATACATTACCTGGCTGATTTCCTTAAAAAACAAATTAACTTAACAATTCATTAAGTTCAGACTGAACACTGCCTCCAAGATTAGAACAAGGATTTCTGTGGTCCCAGACCAGCCCTCTTCTCCCTGAATGTGTTGAGTTTGGTGGCAGGCGGTTGGAAATGCTCCAGTGGCGATGCGGAAGAAAGAGGATGCTGACAAAGAAGGACTTGGAAGTCACCAGTGTGAAAACGAGCAGTTAATGACGCAGGAACAGATGAGACTTTCCACATGGTACAGAGATTTCCAAATTCTATTCTAATGCCTTTCTTTATTTTTAGAAGAATTATTCTCTCTTCCGATGTTGAAAATCTGTATTTGTAAAATGAATGAATGAATCCTTTATAAGTAAATAAGGAAAATGAGAATAAGTAACAAGTGGATAAGTGGATGTGTTTAGTGTGCAAATAAATGTACATGCTTTTATTGACTTCGTTTCTATCTCAAGATTTCATTCCATCTGGCCACAGAAAATCAGCAGCTTTTAATCAGGCCAATTTATTTATTTATTTATTATTTAGTTAGTTAGTTTTGAGACAAAGCCTCTCTCTGTCACTCAGGCTAAAGTATGGTGGTGCAATCTTGGCTCACTGCAACCTCTACCTCCTGGGTTGAAGCGATTCTCTTTCCTCACCCTCCTGAGTAGCTGGGATTACAGGTGCCCACCACCATGCCCGGCTAATTTTTTTTTTCTGTTTTCAGTAGTGATGGTTTTTCACCATGTTGGCCAGGCTAGTCTCAAACTCCTGACCTCAACTGATTGACCCACCTCAGCCTCCCAAAGTGCTGGGATTACAGGCATGAGCCATTGCACCCAGCCAATCAGAATCAGGCGAATTTAGAATAGAATACACTCCATTAATTTAAGGTTGCCCTCCACAGTCCTTACTGTGTACACACATACCTGGAATAGCTTCTAAATTCCAGGGGACCTATCTAGTATTTTGGTCACTGAGCAGCCTCTGCCCAAGTTCACATGTGCTAAGAAGTCCCTCTCCTTACGTGGACACTGGTCAAGTGGAACCTGTAGGCTGTGTCATCATGTCTCAAAGCCCTTCACACTCTTCAGCCCTCAACGACCTATCACGGTACCTGAGAAAATATCTAACTACGTCCCGCATCCCTTAGGAATATTCAGAGACTGTTATAACCACAGCAATCATCTCCTCTCTCCAGCGCCATGTGGGGGAAGAGAATTTTGCAGCCTTGTGAACTCTTGGGGTCCTTGGTAGGAAGCCATGAACCAGTTTCTTCCACCTGGGGCACGAGGAGGGCTCTTCCTGTCCTGTCTCCATAGGGCTTGGTCTGGCAAAGATGAGGTGGGCAGGAAAGATAAGAGCTTCTTCTCAGAGACACTTATAGATGCTCTTCTCTGCTGCTGACACTGCCCTCTCTTCTCTAACCCATAAAGGAGAATCGTTTCCTATTCTGGATTGGCCAAGGAAGATGCCTGGCTCTGATAGTGTTCTCTCTGCCTGTTGTGCAGGTCAGAGTCTCAGCTCAAAGACTTAGACTGTCATAACTTAGAACGCCTTTTCTCTCCACATGCTGTCCTTGTGTTTGAAAAGTCTATTTTGAACCTCAAAAAGTGAGCGTGAATATATTTATTGCTCTTTGATTTGCTCTGGGATCAGTAAACCCAGATGGTCTTAACTGCTTGGGCTGAGCATATGTCATGGTCCAAGGATGAGGATGGGTGGCAGGAGAGGACACAAGCACACTGGTGAATGATCCAGAACATTATTCCTCCCCACTGTTCCTCCCAGCTGTACATGACCTTTGGAATGAGACCTATGTTTGAATCCTGACTTTCCTGTTTTTAAAACAATATGGTTTTAGATCAATTTTAGAAAGTCATTAATTCTCAGATTCCTATTTCTTACAAAGTCGAGATGATCAGATGGGTCTCAAGGTAGATACGAATAACAGACGTGACAGTGCCTGGCATGGAGGGAAAAAGTCAACAAAAATTTATTCCGTTATGAGGTGGGTCTCAGAGCATAGATTGCCTAGATGTCAGTCAAGAGAGAACACTATATTCCTCCAGCTTCTTGAAATCCATAACAATAAAATGGCTGTTTCTCATTCAGGTATGTGGGGAAGTAGAAACTGACAAAAGTTTGGGCTTCAAGACCTGAAAAACCAGGCCAGGGGTAGTGGCTCACGCCTGTAATCCCAGCACTTTGGAAGGCCTAGGTGGGTGGATCACCTCAAATCAGGAGTTCAAGACCAGCCTGGCCAACATGGCAAAACTCTGTCTTTACTAAAAATACAAAAATTAGCTGGTTGTGGTGGCACACACCTGTAATCATAGCTGCGGGGGAGGCTGAGGCATGAGAATCACTCGAACCCAGGAGGTGGAGGTTGCAGTGAATCAAGATTGTGTCACTGCACTCCAGCCTGGGCAATAGAGTGAAACTTTGTCTCAAAAGAAGAAAAGGAAGAAGAGGAAGAAGAAGGAGAAGGAGAAGAAGTAGTGTTGCAGAATCCCCTTGGAGCATGTGTGTGTGGAGTCATGTGTGTATGTACATGGAGGTAAGAAGCTGAATTATGACTGAGGATAAAGAGACTGAAAAACTGTCCCAGGTTCAGATCCCAGGATAGACACACTCTGATGTGGGACTTGTAAGTTTTGTTTCATAATAAGAACAAGAGGGACGGTGCCATAGGATTATACTTTAGGTTCACCCAGATAAAATCAAAACCAATGATAGTGTCTAACACATCATGGCTTCTCAATAATTGTAGAATAAATCCATACCCAGACTGAATGGAATAGAGAGGATATCTAAAGCTCTTGCCTTCAAAGATGGTTTTCTTCAGGATACTCATCCTTATTGCCCAATGGAGGTAAGACAGATGCATGTTTTCTGTCTATCTTAGGGAGCCTGCATCTTCAATTATTCTAAGTCAGTCCTACAAATGGATGGAGTGGGTACCATTCACGTGTTCCCCAAATTTGTGCTGAAGGTTCCCCAAATTTGTGCTGAAGGTTCCCCAAATTTATGCTGATGTATAGATCTCTCCTTCAGTGATTTGATAAATATTTGAGATTTCTTAATTAAAGCCTTACATCAGGGTTCTCCAGAGAAACAGAACACAATATACACACACGTGTGTGTGTGTGTGTGTGTGTGTGTGTGTGTGTGTGTGTGTGGTCCCTTGGTATCAGTAGAAGATTGGTTCCAGGACCCCTGCAGATACCAAAATTAGTGGATGTTCAAGTCCTTTATATATAGAAGTGTGATATTTGCATGTAACCTACACACACCCTTTTGCATACTTTAAATCACTTCCAGATTACTAGTAATACTTATGTAAATATTTACTAATCCCATGTAAATAGTTATGGTGTGTTTTTCAATTTGTATCATTTATATTGTCACATTATTATTGTTTATTGTTTCATTTTTTGAAATGTTTTCATCTGTGGATGGTTAAATCTGCAAATGTCAGACATGAAACCCACAGACAGGGGGTGGGGGTCCAACTATGTGTGTGTGTGTGTGTTTGTATGTGTGTCCATGTTTGTGTGTGTGTGTATGTGTATAGAAAGAGAGAGTGAGAGAGAAAATGGAGGCTAGAAATTCCAAAAGCTACAAGATTGGCTGACAAGCTGGAGACCCAGGGAATAGCTGCTGTTGCAGGTTATGTCTGAAGACCATCTGCAAGCAGAATTCCTAATTCTTTTCCTTAATTTTTGTGGGTATGTAGGAGGTATATATATTTAGGAAGTACACGCAATGTTTTGATACACACAAGAAATGTGAAAATAGCACATGATGGCGAATGAGGCATCCATCTCCTCAAGCATTTATCCTGTGAGTCATAAACAGTCCAGCTACACTCTTTATTTTAAAATTTATGATTAAATTATTATTGACTCTAGTCACACTGTTGTGCTATCCAATAGTAGGTTTTATTCATTCTTTCTAACTATTTTTTTTGTATCCATTAACCATCTCCACCTGCCCCCAGCCTGCAACCACCCTTCCCATCCTTCTACTCTCTCAGTCATGAGTTCAATTGCTTTACTTTTTAGATCTCACAAATAAGTGAGAACATGCAATGTTTGTCTTTCTGTGCCTGGCTTATTTCACTTAACAATGATATTCAGTTCCACCCATGTTGTTGCAAATGACAGGACCTCATCCTTTTTATGACCGAATAGTACTCCATTCTAGATATATAACACATTTTCATTATCCTTTCATCTGTTCATGGAAACTTAGGCTACTTCCAAACCTTAGCTTTCATAAATAGTGCTGCACCAGACATAGGAGTTCAGAAATTTCTTGGATATGGTGATTTTCTTTCTTTTGGGTGTATACCCAGCTGTGGGATTGCTGAATCATATGGTGACTTAATTTTTAGTTTTAGATTTTTGAGGGGTCTCCAATCTGTTCTCCATGATGGTTGTACTAACATACGTTCCCATCAGGAGGGTAGAAGTGTGGTATTTTCTCCGCATCTTTGCCAACATGCCAGCACTAGTTGTTGCCTGTCTTTTGGATATAACCCATTTTAACTGGAGTGCGATGATATTTCATCATAGTTTTCATTAACATTTCTTTGATCATCAATGATGGGACCTCTCAAACTGGAACTCAAAGATCTCATAACTTACAGGGCACCTTTTCATATGCCTGTTTGCCATCTGTATATCGTCTTTTGAAAAATCTCTATGCAGATCTTTTACCCTTTTTTTGATTGGATTATTAGATTTTTATTCCTATTGAGTTGTCTGAGATCCTTATATATTCTGGTTATTCATCTTTTGTCAATGGGTAGATAGTTTGTAAATATTTTCTCCTATTCTTTGGGTTGCCTCTTCACTTTGTTGATTGCTTTCTTTGCTGTGGAAAAGCTTTTGAACTTGATGTGATTCCATTTATCTATTTTCACTTTTGTTGCCTGTGCTTGTGGGATATTACTCAAAAAGATTTTGCACAGACCAGTGTTCAGAAGATTTTTCCCCAATGTTTTCTTGTAGTAATTTCATCATTTGAGGGCTTAGATTTAAGTATTTAATCCATTTTTATTTGATTTTTGTATATGCTGATAGGAGTCTAGTTTCATTTTTCTGCATATGGATATTCAGTTTTATCAGCACCATTTATTGAAGAGTTCGTTCTCCTCAGTGTATGTTCTTGGCACCTTTGTCAAAAATGAGATCTACGGTAGGTGTGTGGATTTGTTTTTGGGTTCTCTATTCTGTTTCGTTGGTCTATGTGTCTGTTTTTATGCCAGTACCATGCTGTTTTGGTTACTGTAGCTCTGTAGTATAACATTTGTGGTATAATCTGAAGCCAGGTAATGTGATTCCTCCAGTTTTATTCTTTTTGCTCAACATCGCTTTGGCTACTCTGGGTCTTTTATGGTTCCATATACATTTTATGATTGTTTTTTCGATTTCTGTGAAGAAAGTCATTAATATTTTGATAGGGATTGCATTGAATCTGTAGGTTACTTTGGGTAAATATGGACATCTTAACAATATTGATGATACCAATCCATTTTTTGATGTCCTCTTAATTTCTTTCATCAGTGTCTTATAACTTTTATTATAGAGATCTTTTACTTCTTTGCTTAAGTATTTATTTTCAGGTGTGGCTATTGTAAATGGATTACTTTTTAAAATTTCTTTTTCACATTGTTCACTGTTAGCATATAGAAAACAATTCCTAATTCCTTCTTGCTCAGAGGAGGTCAGTCTTTGTTCTATCACGTGTTCAATGATTAGAAGAGGCCTGCCCATATTATGGAAAGCCACTTGCTTTACTCGAAGTCCATCCGTTTAAACGTTAATCTCCTTTAAGAAAAATATCCCCACAGAAACATCCTACATAATGTTTGAACAAGTACCTGGGCACCATGACCCATCCAAGTTGACATTCAATTAATCATCACTGGGGTCCTTAAGAAGAACCTGAATTAGGATAAGCTATGGCATCTGACACACACTCTCCCTTCAGCCTCTCCCAAAGAAAAATAGTTCTCCTTTCATAGTGATGGAGAGAGGGTCAAAAGTGGTGAAGAGCATGGCTGCCCCCTAAGAGATACCCAGAAGGGAGGTATCAATGGATTGGATAGAAGCCTCAGAGAGAGAGAGGTAGGGAACTCCACCCAGATGAACCTTACTTAGTTTACAACCAAAGGCTTTCTAAGCTGGGTGATCCCTGTAGAACAAAATCATTGCCTCTCATAATAAAAACTAAAACCCAGTGCTCTGAGGTACGGGATGTAGGGTGACTCTCCACCTGGGAAGAGGTGAGCAGGCCTTAAATTCCTAAGGCTAGTACACAAGACACCTTCACCTTGGCTGCTGCCACTACTCGCCACCACCGGGACAAGGGGATACTGATTTCCTTTAATGTTATGCCTTAGCTGGGATTCCTATAGTAATTCTTTTTGTTTGTTTGTTTTTGAGACAGAGTCTTGTTCTGTTGACTAGGCCGGAGTGCAATGGCACAATCTCAGCTCACTACAATCTGTGTTCCCCAGGTTCAAGTGATTCTCATGCCTCAGCCTCCGGAGTAGCTGAGATTACAGGCATGCGCTACCACACCTGGATAATTTTTGTATTTTTAATAGAGAGAAGGTTTCACCACGTTGGCCAGGCTAATCTCAAACTCCTGAGCTCAAGTGATCCACCCACCCTGGCTTCCCAAAGTGCTGGGAATTCAGGGATGAGCCACCATGCCAGACTGATTCCTGTAGTAATTTGAAGGAGAATTTAGTAAAAACTCAGGGTGATTTTAAAGGCAAGCAAACAAAAAAACTACAGAAATAACAGCTTGATAACATGTAATGCTCACTCTGTGGTGCTCTCAGGCCCAATACTGTCCTGATCCCTGGGCTGACTTTAGGTAATGGGACTTCTCAAACTGGAACCCAAAGATCTCACAACTTACAGAGCAGGAAATCAAGACAGTGAGGCTCACAGACTGAGTTTTTCTTCCCTTACTGTTAGCTTGAAATTCATTCTTTGTTTTTGTATTTTATTGTCTCCAAAAGAGGGTTAAGTGAAATAAAATTTATCAAAAAGGAGAAAGGAAGGAGGAAAATAAAAGGAGAAGAGAGAAATGAAAAAAGGAAGGAAGGAAGGGAGGGAGGGGAGAGAGAAAGATGAAAGAAAGAGAAAGAAAGAAAAAAGATAAAGAAAAGAAATAAAGAAAAAAGAAGTAAAAAGACAAAAAATAAAGAAGAGAAGGAGGAAAGAAATTCTTAAAAACTGTAAGATCCTTTGTACTTTGGAATACAAAACTTCCTGTACCTGCAAGTCATTCATTACTTCCACAGCAATGAATATCACCCACCAAATTTTGTCTTGTGCACAGATGGTCTATTTGCTTTGCTAATGGAAGAAAGACTCTTCTTTTTCTTTGTTCTCTTAACAGTTAACTTAATAAAGGAGTTGGATATCATTGCTTTCTGAAATGCAATTGCTAGTTAATTTTTGCAGTTTAGCATCTGCTTCCCAGTAACATTAAAAACTGAGTTCTTGAGTGTAAGCATCATCAAAAATAAGTGCTTTTGTTTTACAAAGTAATTTCCTTTGTAAACTCACAAATCTTTTGGACCACATGCTTCTGTGACAGATGTACAGGTATCAGAGCAGACTCTATTATGCATTTGACTTTAATTGTCCATAAGCAGCTTTCTTCCTTCCTAACAGCAGCATTCAGAGATTTTACCTATATTCTGTGTCAGAAATCATTTGTAGTGGGCCATGGGACCGTCTTCTGGTCATTCAAAGGCTGTATCTCTCTTCACAAAGTGAAGAGTCTCGGGTCAAAGGGACTTGCCCTTAGAATGACCAAGCTTTTCGAGAACTAACAGTACACAGCCATGCCAGACAAATGACAATAATATAATAATGTAATAATCATGCACATGTACACGTATTTTATTATTATTTTTGAGATGGAGTCTTACTCTGTTGCAGTAGTGCGATCTTAGCTTACTGCAGCCTCCACTTCGTGGGTTCAAGCAATCCTCCCACCTCAGCCTCCCAAGTATCTGGAACTACAGGCACACAGCACCATGCCCGGGTAATTTTTGTAATTTAGTAGAGTCAGGGGTTTCATTATGCTGTCCAGGCTGGTCTCGAACTCCTGAACTCAAGCGATTTGCCCACCTCAGCCTCCCAAAGTGCTGGGATTACAGGTATGAGCCATCACGTTGGGCCATATTATTAAAATATAAATATAACCATCTATTTGAAATTATACTCTGCAATACTTAATTTCTGTTATATAAGTGCTTTTATTTAATAATAACAGCCAAGGTGGGAGGATCACTCGAGGCCAGTTCAAAACTAATTTGAACAACATAGTAAGAACCCGTCTCTACAAAAACTTAAGATATAAAAACATAGCCTAGGCACAGTGGCACATGTCTGTAGTTCTAGCCACTTGGGAGGCTGAGGCGGGAGGATTGCTTGAGCCCGAGAGTTTCAGGCTGCAGTGAGCTCAGTGGGTTTGCTCTTGACTGTGCCATTGGTATTTATTTACCAGGGAATGTGTGGGGAGGAGGGGACTCTTTGAAGATGTGTAGATGGATCTTGGCCAGGTGGACTGGGATGTCTACATGCAGAATGAAACAGCCCCTGGACAGGCTTGTGAAGAGTAAAGCTGGACCTGAGATCCACCATGTCTTCATGTTTGGCATGGAATTCTAAGGAATCTGAGAATTTTAATCTGAATATGAACTTCCAGGTAATTATAAAGGTAAGATGATAGAGCATCTCTTTTTAATAATTTGCTGTATTGATTTATAATTTTCAAACGTGTAAAGATGCTATGTTGATGTCCATTTTACTCCAGGCCTTGGCAAACATTACAGACGAGGGAATGGTTGGCTATGTCTGTTGCTTAAAAGGTTTAATCTTTCCTTGTAGATCCAGTCACTTACCATGAGGGGGCAATAGCAGCCTGCACGATGAATGCCAAGCTCCAGCAAGGTGTGGCTTCTTGACTGATTTCCCAGGCCAAAGATTTTCCTGTGTTTTAGAAATATTGTGATGAAGTTTCATTTTTATGTGATGAAAATGTTTTAAAATTGATTGTCATGATGGTTGCACAACTCTGTGAATGTACTAGGAGCCATTGGACCGTGCACTTTAAATAAGCGAATTGTATAATACATAAATTATATCTCAATAAAGCTGTTTTACACATAAACATATATATATCTGTATATATAAATATATATACACATCTGTGTGTGTGTGTGTGTGTGTGTGTGTGTGTGTATAGATATCACATTTTGGTGCCTACATATATTTCTCCATTAGTAGGGCTGGGAGGACCTTGAGCCATTCTCTCACCCAAGATTCTGCCTCCACAAAAATCCACATTAAATAAATCTTGATGGATCTCTCTGGTTCAGAAATAAATTGTATTTTATTTATTTTTAAAAGCTAATAGGAGTATTCTAAATGGTAGACCTATGGATATTTTTCTTTTTATATGTTTCTTTATTTAAAAAGATAAATGATAATAAATGTTACTCTGTTTCATAGTTGAAGAGGAATTCTTTATCCTGTTTTGTGATCAGTGTTATCTGAGGATCTTTGCTGTTAAAGAAGCTGAAACAGAGCCAAATTGTGAAAGGAAGATTAGTGACTAAGAATTGCAAAGAAAGATCACATAAATAGTCAAACAGGAAAAGCCAAATCACTGCCTTGGGCTTTGAAAGAGATTAGTTGGGTTTTCATCTACAAGAAAAGACAAATATTGTTGGAATTAAATCTCTCTCTCCTCACTGCCCCAGCCCACCCCCACTGCACCACACTCAGCCATGGGTGACTCCTGAGGAATACCTGCAATTGTAAGACCAGGGGTGTATCAGGCTCCTGCAAATAGACAGTCCATTGAAACATGTCCTAGTAAGGCCATCGCTGAGATCACATTGCAATTCTAGAGGGGAAATATGGATGGGACTGAGGCACCACAATGTGATATCTACCTAATCTTCTCATCTTCACCAAGTCCGACCTTTTAAAATACAAATCAAGTATAAAAGAAATAAAATTTCAAGAGTTATTTCTCATTTCTCTTGTCCATTCACATCCAATGATCAATAAGAATGCTAAGGCCGGGCGTGATGGCTCACACCTGTAATCCCATCACTTTCGGAGGCCGAGGTGGGTGGATCACCTGAGGTCAGGAGTTTGAGACCAGCCTGCCAACATGGTGAAACCCTGTTTCTACTAATAATACAAAAAAAATTAGCTGGGCATGGTGGTGCAAGCCTGTAACCGCAGCTACTCCAGAGGCTGAGGCAGGAGAATCGCTTGAACTCAGGAGGTGGAGGTTGCAGTGAGCTGAGATCGCACCATTGCTCTCCAGCCTGAGTGACAAGAGTGAAACCCTGTCTCCCAAAAAAAAAAAATAAAATAAAATAAAAAAAAATAATACGGATGCTGACCAGAGCATTAAAAGTTCTCGTATGAAACAAATGAAACAATAAATCTAGACTAAACATTGCTCAATCCCCTAGAGACCTCATAATAAACATGCATTTGGATTAGTGATTGAAATAGAGTATTTTCCACACAGATCTGCTCACAATGGCCTTCCTTTCCATGTCACTTGCTGGGTACAAATTCCAGTTCTTCCACTGGTAATGTCTCTATGTGTAAATTTTAGTGTAATAACAATATCCACACAATAGGGTATGAATATAAGTTGATAAGTGTAAAACATTTAGATTAGCATCTATAGAAAGCAATCATGTAACGGGTTGCTGCTATTGTTGTTGCTATGATTAGTTGCTAGGAATTGTTAGACACACTGTCAAACAGTGTGGAAGAAAAGCTTGCTTTCTTAAATCCAAGATATAGAGTCATTGAAACTTTTCACTCATTTTTGTCCCCTCAGATTTCATCTGGAAGGGAAGTTTATGATCCAAGAACCTCAAAGGAAGGCCTTTGGAAAAAGTAAGAAAAGGTATTTCATTTTTATCTTTTCAAGAAAACGTTTTTCTTTTCTTCTTTTTTTTTCTTTTCTTTTTTTGAGATGGGGTTTCACCCTTGTCACCCAGGCTGGAGTACAATGGCCTGATCTCGGTTCACTACAACCTCTGCCTCTGGGTTCAAGCGATTCTCCTGTCTTAGCCTCCCCAGTAGCTGGGATTACAGGTATGCACCACCATTCCCAGCTAACTTTTGTATTTTTAGTAGAGACAGGGTTTCGCCATGTTGGGCAGGCTGGTCTCCAACTCCTCACCTCAGGTGTACCCGCCTCTGCCTCCCAAAGTACTGGGATTACAGGCATGAGCAATTGTGCCCGGCTTCAAGGAAGTATTTCTCTACCACTGTTTGATTGCTATTGTGTTCCCTACAGAAGACTTTCTCCAATCCAACTCCTAAATTCCAAATGATATAAAATATCTGCTTTTCAAATAAAACTAAAATGGTATCTGTTTTGTTGTGAGACATTGTAACGCTCTTTGAGAGAACTGGCGATACCACAGAATTTGGACAAATGAAAACTGGAATTTACAGAGCTAAGAGTTCATGCAAATCTTGTCAGGATGGAGCTAGTTTTCTGGGTGAGGTAATGTCATATCCCACTGCCTGATGGGATTGGCTAACCCGTAAAGTACAAGGAGTTTGGCTCTCAGACTAAACTTCTCTTGCTGTGCTGCCAAGCCCACAGATTGGTGACGTCTCTTCTATTAGTTAGAGAAATGTATTTTATAAAATCAAAAATTAACAAATCCCAAGGACAGGAGTTTGTTTCTCTACAGTATTTTAAAATATCCAGGAGTGAGGTTGGGCATGGTGGTTTATTCCTGTAATCCCTGCTCTTTAGGAGGCTGAGGCAGGTGGATCCCCTGAGGTCAGGAGTTTGAGACTAGCCTGGCCAATATGGTTTAACCCTGTCTCTACTAAAAATACAAAAATTGGCAGGGCACAGTGGCTACACCTGTAATCCTATCACTTTGGGATGCCAAGGTGAGACGAGCATATTGCCTGAGCTCAGGAGTTTGAGACCAGCCTGGGCAACACGGTGAAACCTCGTCTCTACTAAAAATACAAAAATTATCCAGGTGTGGTGGTGGGTGCCTGTAGTCCCAGTTACTTGGGAGGCTGAAGCAGGAGAATCGCTTGAATCTGGGAGGCGGAGGTTGCAGTGAGCCAAGACCGCACCACTGCACAAGCCTGGGTGACAGAGTGAGACTCCGTCTCTTAAAAAAAAAAATTAGCCAGCTGCAGTGGTGTGTGCCTGTAATCTCAGCTGCTTGGGAAGATAAGGCAGGAGAATCACTTAAACCCGGAAGGCAGAGGTTGCAATG
The DNA here is from genome assembly GCA_004027835.1 of Alouatta palliata. Lineage (NCBI taxonomy): Eukaryota > Metazoa > Chordata > Mammalia > Primates > Atelidae > Alouatta > Alouatta palliata. The sequence continues at coordinate 33,449 of PVKV010007507.1, forward strand.
ACTCAAGATCCTGCCACTTCATTCCAGCCTGAGCAACAGAGCAAGACTCCATCTCAAAAACAACAGCAACAACAAAATATCCAGGAGTGAAATGGTGGCGCCACAGTGCCATCCATGACTCAAGTTGATCTCTCTCCACTCTGATACCCTAGAAGGGTTCTTCTATCCCATGGCTTCACATGGCTACTGAAGCTCCAGCCTTTACATCTGCCTTCCAATTCATGGGAACAAAAGTGACCTTCTCCCTTTGAAGAGATTTCCAGAAAGCCCCCTAGATATTGTGTTCTTTCAGTTGGCTGTAACTTAGTCTCATAGTCTTCCTAGCTACAATGGATACTGGCAAATTCAGTTCCTTAACAGTTTAGCCATGTACTCCGCAAAAATTGAGATTCTGTTCAAAAGAGGAGAGAAGGGGTGAATGCATGTTGAGGTGGGCAACAGAATCCATTTGTCTTTCTTAAGTAGTCCATTTTCTCAGTGCCCTTCCTGTTCCTCAAGACTTTTTCTCAGAAAGGAATCTAAAACTCACTCCATTGTGTAAGAGATTGATAAACGATAAAAGTATCAGCACTACCTAAGAAATCTGCATTTTAATAGGCTTAAAGACTGAACACAGTTACTACATTTTACTAGCAAAGTTTCAAGGGAGAGGGAAGGGAGTAGAGGCAGCGCTTGATAGGAACAGTATAAAATCACAGCACACATACGACTCATGGCTTTCGCGTTAGGCCAGTTTGCATTGAAACCTGTAATATTATCTTCAACTTACAGCTCCATTGAAACAAAAGAGTCCTGCCTATGTAAAATAGCTGCTCTCGGATTGGAAGAAAGTCTACGTGTTCTGAGAGTCAACAGTCAATTCTCTAAATGGGTTGCAGTCCCTAAGTTTACAGCAGTGGCTCTCAAAACTTTAGCCCTACCATCAGAATTGCCTGGACAACTGGCTAAAACACAGATGGAGAGTTTCTTATCCAGTAAATTTTGAGTTCAACCTAAGAATTTCCTTTTCTAACAAGTTCCCAGGTGAAGTCGTTACAAGCTCAAGTTTGAGAATCACTGGTTTATGGCGTGTTCCTCTTTTCCTTGTTAGCGTGAGCACCATGAGTCATTATCTATAATTCATCTCACATTTAATGAAAGCATTTTGCTTTCTGAAGAGAAAAAGCTTAAGTTCTTTATAAGCATCTGAATATGAAACATCAAGTGCCTAGAGTGTTCTGACATACCTGTCTCCCTCCAAAACATACACAAGTGCCCACATACCTGTCTCCCTCCAAAAACATACCCAAAAATGTTATAATGCATATTACATCGAAATATTCCATTTTGGTCATTCTCTTGCACTATTAAGTTTCAATATTATATTTCAGACGCAGAGAACAAACTTGAGTTTCAGAAAACTACCAGTAAATGAAGAGCATGGTAAAAATTCAAGATAGTTTAGGTCAAAAGATACAGGAGAGAAGATGAATGACTTTCTCAAAATGGAAACATCCCACATCAACTGCGGAATGACTATCATCTTATCACAAGGAAATTCTGGGACCTAAATTGAAAGTAGTTTGGTGTGTTAATTAACTGATGCTAAAATTAATGGATACAATATCCTCTTCAAAATTGAGTGAGAATACACGCCTGTAATCCCAGCACTTTGGGAGGCTGAGGAGGGCGGATCACAAGGTCAGGAATTCAAGACCAGCCTGGCCCACATGGTGAAACCCTATCTCTACTAAAAATACAAAAAATTAGCTGGGCGTGGTGGTGGGCACCTTTAATCCCAGCTACTTGGGAGGCTGAGGCAGGAGAATCACTTGAACTCAGGAGGCGGAGGTCGCAGTGAGCTGAGATTGCGCCAGTGCACTCCAGCCCCGGCAGCAGTGCAAGACTCTGTCTTAAAAAAAAAAAAAAAAAAAAAAATTGAGTGAGAGTAGAGCTGGAAAATGCTTAACACAAATCTGGATTCTTCTGCAAATAAATATAAATTGTGTGGCTAAATGATTGTATTACTCCTCCTCGCCTATCCATCTTATGCATGCTGCCCCCACCTCGGTAATCCTCAGTCTTTTCATCTGTGAAATGAGTGTGCTGGACAGGACAAGCTCCAAGGACTGTCCCTTTCCTAACATTCACTGCTTCACTAATGAGTGTGCAAGGGACATTCTTGTGTGGAGTGCACAGGGAACTGATTCTGCTTGTAATACCACCCAACGGTGCTTCAAAGTCCTAGTCAGCTCACTGCCAGTTAGGCTTCACTCTGCTTTTTTCTGTGAAACACAGAGTGTTCATGACGAATAGAATGATAAAAATAGAACAATTAATCATGTTTTAACAAAGAAATTTACACAAGAAACACGTCTCTTACTTGAAACCCTCATTCCACGACCACTAGCTCCACTGAACCAGCCCTCATCGTACATGAATTTCTGCCTTTTCCAAACAATATCACGGACTATTTGAGGTGGCAATTGTTATTTTTATCATGTTATCATAATTTCTTTTTTTTGAAACCGAATCTTGCTCTGTCACCCAGTATGGAGTGCAATGGTGCGATGCTGGCTCATTGCAGCCTCCGCCTCCCAGGTTCTAGCCATTCTCCTGCCTCAGCCTCCCTAGTAACTGGGATTACAGGTGCATGCCACCATGCCCGACTAATTTTTGTATTTTTAGTCGAGACGGAGTTTCACCATGTTGACTAGGCTGGTCTCAAACTCTTGACCTCAAGTGTGCTATCATCATTTCTTATAATTTATGATAAATAACTAAACCAATCCATTATATACGGGGAGAGTCTGAAATGCCCTCGGCACCCTTTCCTCTGTCATTTCTTGGTGAGCTCCTCCAAATCTGGGGAGACTCAATTCAGCCATCAGCTCTGGGAAGCCCTCCCCGCTGCCACCCCAGGCCACCCCAGCCTATGTGTTGCCTAACACTTTGGGCTGGCCCCTGTTGCTGTATTTAGCTCACAGAATTATAACGATCTGTTTATATAACTGCTTCCTCCACTTAACTGTGAGTTCCGTGAAGTCGCCTTGGAATCTCCTATGTCTCACACAGGCCACACTTACTAAGTATTCTTGGAACAATGGGAGGAATGAATAAGCTGAGAGGGTGTGTGGAGATTGTCCCTTCGAGGCAGAGCACAAGAGTGTAAACACAGTGCAAACGTCTGGTGTGGGGAAAAGAGCCGCCTTACCAGGGAACAGAAGTCTACTTAGCTTAGAGAATCTGCTTCCTGGGCCAAATGACTTTGTAGGTCTTTCCATCAACACGTTTTGATACTAGCAAAATGTTATTAAATTTATATCAAGAGAAGTTTTGAACACTGAAACCTAGATCATAAGCATCAGGAATGGCTTAAAGGTGTTCAGAGTCTATAATAATAAGAGCAGGGGTAGATAATGAATGAAATGTGTTCGCATATCATCGTTTTATCATCTTTACCCCAGCCTGGCAACATGGATATTATTGTGTCAGTTTGGCTACTGGAGAAAGGACAGCTCAAAGAAGGTCAGGGACTTGCTCAAGCTCAGCTGCACAGTAAGTGGTGGACTAGAAATCAACCTGGATTTTTTGGTTCCAGATGCAATGATCTCTCTGTTCTTTCATGACACTATTTTCAAAGGAAAAGCAGCTTCAAAAATGACACGGACAGGTGCGGTGGCTCACGCCTGTCATCCCAGCACTTTGGGAGGCCAAGGCAGGCGGATCACAAGGTCAGAAGTTTGAGACCAGCCTGACCAACATGGTGAAACCCCATCTCTACTAAAAATACAAAAATTAAGTGGGGGTGGTGACAGGCGCCTGTAATCCCAGCTACTCAGGAGCCTGAAGCAGGAGAATCACTTGAACCTGGGAAGTGGAGGTTGCAGTGAGCCGAGATTGCACCACTGCACTCCAGCCTGGACGACAGAGTGAGACTCCATCTAAACAATAACAACAACAACAACTGGACATATGTTGCCTGTTGGGAAGAGGGAGGGAATACGTTGCAAGTTAGCCTTCCTCAGTCCTTCCAAGTGACTTAACAGAGAACTCAGTCCTCTAACCCCAGCTTGTGGTTGCTTTACTCCTGTCCCCACGTTACGTCTCTGAATTTCTATGCCGCTCTGGGAGCAAGAACCCAGAGACACAGGATCCTAAACTGATGTTCCTAATTGGAAAATCTGCACTAATGGCTTTGGACAGAGATTTCCCTATGGTGAATCACCCTCCAATTGCCGGTGAGTCAAGCCACTTAACTCTAATCTTTAATTCATATTTTATAAACAGTTTCATTCACTTCAGACGTCTTTAATTTAAAAGCCAGGGGCAATGACCACAGCAACTGCAAGAAGTTCCCTCACAGAGAGAAAGGAGAATGGAAAAACAAAGCTTATGTCCCTTTTCCTTCTTAAGAGAAATCACTGTGAATGTAGCACCATCTCCTCCTTCCCCTGACTGTCACCTCGAGGGCTCCTCAAAGATGAGAGATGGATGATACAAAGGGCATTTGCAATCTGTCCTGCTATCTTTTAGATTAGCTTAGAGACAGGATTTACCATAAACCTTTATTGTAGCAGTGGTAAAGAAAATTCCACAGGTATAGAACTGGAAAGATCCTTCCTGGCCTTCAACAAGTCTTCCCTGTGTAGAGAAGAAAGAAAAAGATTTGATTTTATGCTTCTTTAGAGCCCATGTCTGAGAAGCTAATGAAACTTTCTATTTCTACATCTGGATTGTTCTTTTGTCTAAAGAGGAGGAAGGGCTTGATTTATTGCCCAAGGCACAGAGGAACAGAGGCTAGAGTGAAATTCTCCAGGACACTGTGAAAGAGCTGCCTGATGTGGTTGATACTTACAGCTAAAGGCCTGAATCAATGTGCCTATAGAAGCTTTTATACATAGCACAGGAAAATAAGACAAGGGTTTTACAAAGGGTTAAAAATCAATAGAGACCAGATTTTATGCTTCCCAATCAAGGACATACTTCAGACGCCTGATTTCCAGAACCTTCATCTCCAGACCATCAAATGATAATTTGGGGTAACTTTTATATGCCAGGCACTACATAAGCAATATTATACACACACACACACACATACACACACACACACATATGTAGCACACATATACAAATATACATGTGTATACATATGTATTCTGTACATATACAACACATGGTCTCAAGGCGTGTCTTCAAAGAGCTGTTAGTCTATCCGGAAAGTCAGATCAACAGTGAGATTCATGCTACTGGTGTCACGGAGCACCCTTCAAACAACAGGACTAACTCTGCACTGTATCAGCTACAGACAGACTGTAAGCCTCAGGCATAAAATGATGCATTCACATTTGATGTTGCTACCAGGTAAAAAGCTTAAAAACTTAAATTACTCCAGGAGTATTAAGTATTTTAATAGAACCTATTCTATGAGCTATCATTTTGACCTATTCATTTGCTATTTACCTCATGGTTTTAAGGATTTTAAAAGCTGTTCCAGAACCCAAGATTTTTAGTTTCTTTACTTACAATCTTGAGGAAAATATACAGATTGGCCTTTCACAACCACCTGTTTTTCTTTTTTTTTTTTTTTTTTTTTTGTTTTTTGTTTTTTTGAGCCAGAGTCTCACTCTATCACCCAGGCTGGAATGCAATGGTGTGATCTCAGCTCACTATAACCTTCACCTCCCAGGTTCAAGCGATTCTCCTGCCTCAGCCTTCCAAGTAGCTAAGATTACAGGCAACCACCACCACACCCAGCAAATTTTTGTATTTGTAGTAGAGATGGGATTTTGCCATGTTGGCCAGGCTGGTCTCAGACTCCTGTCCTCAGGTGATCTGCCTGCCTTGATCCACCCACCTTGGTTTCCCAAAATGCTGAGATTACAGGTGTGAGCCACCGCGCTCAGCCACAACCTGTTTTTTATTTCTTCCTGAGAAATGAAACTTCTAGTTCCCCACTAGTAAACCTGGGGTAACTGTTCAGTCCAGAGACAGTCCTTCCTGACTTTCAACTGGACCTCCCTGGGTAGAGAAGGAAGAAAAAGATTTGATTTTATGCTTCTTTAGAGCTCTTGTCTGAGACCCTAATGAAATTTTCTGTTTCTACATTTGGATTGCACGTTTTGTCTCAAGAGGGGGAAGGGCTTGATTTACTGCCCAAGGCACAGTGGAACAGAGAAACAGCACGGTCTATTTTTCCTGCTGTGACCATTGGTATAACTCTCCTTATTTAGTATCTGTATGTCAAAGTCATTCCTTGTGGGGCTTCCCTGCACACGGCTCTCCTGACAACGTGCTGAAGTGGAGTGTCGACAGCACTCCCCACCTTGTATTTCCTTTTATCACTTCGCTCAGACATTCTGGTGTGTTTATACTCGACTCCTAACTCTCCACCTGCCGGGGTCTGTCTCACCTGCAAAAGCAACCTCCACTCCCATCTGCACACTGAAATCAACGTGAGAATGGCTTTGTTTCATTTTACCTATGACCAGCGAGACCAGTTCCTATTCGCCTGCCCTCACATGTGAACATCTGACCTTATCACTTTGAACACCCATGCCACAGTGAACTTCGCAGGGCTAGCAGGTGACTTGAGCAGGACCAGCATGTGACCTGAACAGGGCCACTATACTCCTCTGATTTTGGATATCTAGGTGCTGAAAGAGGTTCAGAAAAAAGTAGATTTGAAGCTAATTAAAGAAAGAACATGTGATTGAAGCCAGCTCTATTCAATTGGACATTTCAGTTGCTTAAACCAATAGATTAAGTTATATTAAAAATTAAATAAATAAACTAGATACAATGAATTGCTATCCACAATGATTTATCTTCAATATGTACCTATCTTGGCGTCTGTACCTTGCTTCCTTATTTAACTCTGCCAGATGTGACCTCAAAGTTATTTACAGACTTTCATGCTCATAGATTCCTGGATGAGCTTTTATATCCCCCCTGATGCTAAGTAATTTCCTTATGCTACTCATCCCTCTGGTTCTGCATTTGCTTTATAAATATGTTAGAGAGACCAGGCACAGTGGCTCACACTTGTAATCCCAGCATTTTGGGAGGCCGAGGCGGGTGGATCATCTGAGCCCAGGAGTTCAAGAGCAGCCTGGGCAACATAGTAAAACCCTGTCTCTACCAAAAAATGCAAAAATTAGCAGGATGTGGTGGCACATGTCTGTAGTACCAACTACATGGCAGGCTGAGGCAGGAGAATCACTTCAGCCCAGGAAGTGGAGGCTGAAATGAGCTATGATGGTGCCATTGCATTCCGGCCTGGGTGACAGACTGAAACCCCATCTCAAAAACAAAAATAAACAAATCAAATTAAAAAAAAAAAAAAACAAACCTCACAAAACAAAACAAAAAGCAAATATGTTTGAGAGCCTAACTGCTGATTTTCCAGTTGTTCCAGCCCATTTAAACCCACCATCCTATTTTCATTCCGTCACATCCAACTCCTGGTTTTCTGGATTTATTTATTTGTTTATTTATTTGAGACAGAGTTTCTCTCTTGTTGCCCAGGCTGGAGTGCAATGACACGATCTCTGATCTCTACTCTCTGTAACCTCTGCCTCCCAGGTTCAAGCAATTCTCCTGACTCACCCTCCTGAGTAGCTGGGATTACAGGCACCTGCCAACATGCCCAGCTAATCTTTTGTATTTTTAGTAGAGATGGGGTTTCACTCTTTTGACCACGGTGGTCTCAAACTCCTGACCTCAGGCGATCCACCCACCTCAGCCTTCCAAAGTGTTTGGATTACAGGTGTGGGCCACAGTGCCCGGCCAGACACCTGGTTTTCTTTGCTAGTCCCCACTTGGCCTGAAAGCACATGTAACTCTACCTCCATACACAGCTGAGACTGAATACCCATTCACAATATAAAGTAGCTCTTGAAAAGAAAATCCCTTCATTGATGGAGTATATCTTTGTTAGTACTTCAGCTTTTTCTCTGCATTTTGAAACTGAAGACGTGTTAACTATAAAGGAATACAGATGATATTTCAAGCAGTGTGATGGGTCATAGGCCTTGGAAGCCTTCTTAGCATTTTTAAAGCAAGTCCACATTGATCATTTCCTGCCCTGCTCACATTCCTCTCTAAGAAAATCTGCTCTATCTATAGACTCACTGCTGGACGGGCCATGTTTTGAACTGCATGACCCAGTCCTCTTGGGATATAGGGTCAAGTAGATGAAAGCAGAAAAGACAGATAGAGCACCTGCATTGTTCAATATTTGACTCACACTAAAGGAGGAACAAGGCAAGACTACAAAGAAAGGCCATGAATAACCACGTTGATTCAAAATACAGTTTGAAGATTTTGATTTTGAATATCCATGCAAAGTCCATTTCCTAAAGCAATCTAACGTGAAAGAAAAATATATTTCCCAACTCTGATCCTGGTGCTTGACCTAGCTAAGTGGCTCTCTGACCCTGACAACAACCAAACAGAATCACCTGGTATGTGATTTTTGGAGACTGGCTTTTGTTACTCAGCATAATCACCCTTGAGATCCACCAAAGCTATTGAGGTATTGATAGTTCATTGGTTTTGATTGCTGAGTAATATTCCATGATACTGATGTAGCACAATTTGTTTAATCACCCAGCTATTGTGGGCCATGTTACCTGTTTCCAGTTTTGGGCTATTACAATAAAGCTGCTAGGAAAAGTCACAGGCAGGTAAGAAGCAAAAGGGGTGAATTCTGCCATTCTCTACCTTTTGCTTCATTCAAGACCTCAGTGGACTAAATGATGTCCACTCACATATCAGGGGAGAGCAATCTACTTTATGAAATCTACCAATTCAAATGCTAACCTCACCCCAAAACACTCACAGAGACGTAACCAGAAATAAGGTTAAATCTGGGCGCCTCCTGGCCAGTCCAGTTCACACATGAAATTAGCCATCACCACTTTTCACCATTAGGTACAATGTTTGATATGGGTTTTGTTGACATTTTTTATAAAGTTGAGAAGTTCCCTCTTATTTCTACCTTTCTGAGAGCTGTAATCATGAACAGGTGTTGAGTTTTGTCAAATTTTTCTATGCAATAATTTATATATCTTTGTGATTTTTCTTCTTTCACCTATTAATAGGGTGAATTATGTTGATTTTCAAATATTAAACCAACCTTGCATCCCTGTGTGGTCAAGGCATATAATTCTTTCTATATATTGCTAAATTCTATTTGCTAATATTTGTTAAGGATTTTTTCATCTATATCTATAAAGGATATTGTTCTGTAGTTTTGGGGTTTTGTATTTGCTTCTTTTTTGGTACCATCTTGTCCGGTTTTAGTTTCAGATTAATGTAGGATTTATAAAATAATTAAATAATTGAGTAATGTTTTCTCTTCTATTTTCTGGAACAGGTTGTATACAATTTGAGTTCATTCTTCTGCAAATATTTGGTAGAACTTTTTAGTATCACCATCTGAGCCTAGAGATTTCTATTTGGGAGGTTTTTCTTTTTTTGTTTAACTTTGAGGGTTCACAAAACAGCACCCCAAAATATGGCAGCTGGGCATGATGAACTGTGAAAAAAGCCTCCAGTTTTCAGTGACCTTTCCCCCATCCTCCTATCTCTCAATCCTCTGTCTTTCTGGAAGTACAGGATGAGGCTGTTTAAAGTTCCTTTATCTTCCTAGGAAGTGGACCTGCCAGAGAGAAATAAAATTGCCTTTAGTCCACTCCCTGAAATTTCCTTAACCAGAGACGATGAAAACTCAAATCACAGAGAAAGAAACTGAAAATTAACACCATACCTGGAGCTCAGATAAACTTTGTCACGTATTATCATGTGTTCTTAAGTCTCATTCAGTTTTCAAAAAAAATTATTTACTTACCACTGCCTGAGCATTGGGCCTATTTATTCCCCTAAAAATATCATTTATTAACCCCTCAAGATGGCCACATTTCTCCCATATCTCCTTCCCCTGCTAAGATGGATATATAAGTATCTGTACCTCATTGGGTTATTGGATATTCTGTAGTGCTTACGTACATTAAATATATCTGTAGCCTTTTTCTCCCATTAATTTGCCTTATTATAGGTTCATTTTCTAGTAAATCTTTAGAGGAGAGAAGAAAGATTCCCCTTGGCCCTAGATAACAATTTGCTTTCCTAAATAGTTATAAGAATATTCAACTATCTTTTTTATATTGGGTGAGTTGTGATAGTTTATGCTTTTCAATAAATTGATCTGTTTTGGCCAGGAGCAGTGGCTCATGCCTGTAATTCCAGCACTTTGGGAGGCTGAGGCAGGCAGATCACCTGAGGTCAGGAGTTTAAGATCAGCCTGGCCAACATGATGAAACCCTGTTTCTACAAAAATTAGCTGGACGTGTTGGTGGCTACCTGTAATCCCAGCTACTTGGGAAGCTGAGGCAGGAGAATTACTTAATCCTGGGAGGCAGAGGTTGCAGTGAGCAGAGGTCACACCATTGTACTCCAGCCTGGTTGACAGAGCGAGACTCCATCTGGAAAGAAGGAAGGAAAGGAAGGAAGAAAGGAGGGAAGGAAAGAAGGAAGGAAGGAAGGTAGAAAGGAAGGAGAAAATTAAAGAGAGAGAGAGATAGAAAAAGAAAGAAAGAAAAAGAAAGAAAGAAAGAGAAAAGAAAAGAAAGAAGAAAGAAAGAGAAAGAAAAGAAATGAATCAACTTCTTTTTTTGGGTGGATGGAGTTTCGCTCTTATCACCCAGGCTTGAGTGCAATGGCATAATCTAGGCTCACTGCAACCTCTGCCTCCTGGGTCAAGCAGTTCTCAAGGATGAATAGAATTAATATTGTGAAAATAATTATACTGCCAAAAGCAATCTACAAATTCAATGCAATCCCCATCAAAATACCACCATTATTCTTCACAGAATTAGAGAAAACAATTTTAAAATTCATATGGAACCTAAAAAGGAGCCCACATAGCCAAAGCAAGACTAAGCAAAAAGAATAAATCTGGAGGTGTCACACTACCAGACTTCAAACTATACTATAAGGCCATAGGTATCAAAACAGCATGGTACTGGTATAAAAATCGAAACATAGACCAATGGAACAGAATAGAGAACCCAGAAATAGACCCAAATACTTACAACCAACTCTTCTTCGACAAAGCAAACAAAAACATAAATTGGGGAAAAGACACTCTTTTCAATAAATGGTGCTGGGATAATTGGCTAGCCACATGGATGAGAATGAAACTGGATCCTCATCTCTCACCTTATACAAAAATCAATGCAAGATGGATTAAGAACTTAAATGTAAGACCTGAAACTATAAAAATTCTAGAAGATAACATTGGAAAAACATTGGCTTAGGCAAGGATTTTATGGCCAAGAACCCAAAAGCAAATGCAATAAAAACAAAAATAAATAGCTGGGACCTAATTAAACTAAAAAGCTTTTGCACAGCTAAAGGAACAGTCAGCAGAGTAAACAGATAACCCATAGAGTGAGAGAAAATCTTCACAATATATGCATCTGACAAAGGACTAATATCCAGAATCTACCATGTACTAAATCAAATTGATAAGACATGAAACAATCCCATCAAAAAGTGGGCTAAGGACATGAATAGACAATTCTCAAAAGAAGTATACAAATGGCCAAAAAATACATGAAAAAGTGCTCAACATCACTAATTATCAGTGAAAGGCAAATCAAAACCATGATGCAATATCACCTTACTCCTCCAAGAATGGCCATAATCAAAAAATAAAAAACAGTAGATGTTGGCATAGATGCAGCAATCAGGGAACTCTTCTACACTGCTTGTGGAAATGCAAACTAGTACAGCCACTACCGAAAACAGTGTAGAGATTCTTTAAAGAACTAAAAGTAGAACCACCATTTGATCCAGCAATCCCACTACTGAATATCTATCCAGAGGAAAAGAAGTCATTATTTAAAAAAGATACTTACACACGCGTGTTTATAGCAGCACAATTCACAATTGCAAAATTGTGGAACCAAAACCCAAATGCCCGTTAATCAATGAGTGAATAAAGAAACTGTGGTAGAGATATATATGATGAAATACTAGGCAGACACAAAAAGAAATGAATTAACAACATTTGCAGTGACCTGGATGAGATTGGAGACTAAGTGAAGTAATTTTTATTCTAAGTGAAGTAACTCAGGAATGGAAAACCAAACTCTGTATGTTCTCATTGATATATGAGATCTAAGCTATGAGGACGTAAAAGCACAGACTGATGCTATGGACTTTTGGGACTTGGGGCAAGAGTGGGAGGGAGTACAGGGAAGAAAGGCTACAATTGTGCAGTGTATACCGTTCAGGTTATGGGTGCACCAAAACCTCACAAATCATCACTAAACAACTTACTCATGTAACCAAATACCACCTGTACCCCAATAACTTATGGGAAATAAACAAATGTCTGATTTTATATGGCCAATCCTGGTTTGATTGATGAATGTTTTCATGGTGTATCTTTTCTATTCTTTCACTTTTAGGCTATTTACATTGTTATATTTGAAGTGAGTTTCTTAAAAGAGAACGTATAGTTAGGTCATGTTTGCTTTTCTCTCTTTTTTTTTTTTTTGAGACAGAGTTTCACGCATATTACCCAGGCTGGAGTGCAAAGGTGCTATCTCGGCTCACTGCAACTTCCATCTCCCAGGTTCAAATTATTTTCCTGCCTTAGCCTCCCTAGTAACTGGGATTACAGGCATGCACCATCACACCTGGCTGATTTCTGTATTTTTACTAGAGACAAGGTCTTACCATGTTGGTTAGACTGGTCTTGAATTCCTGAACTCAAAGCAATCCACCTTCTCAGTCTCTCAAAATTCTGGGATTAGAGGCATGAGCCACCACACCTGGCCTCATGTTTGGTTTTCTAATCAACTTTGTTCATTTCTATTTTTTTTACTGTTATACGTAGAACATTTATGTTCAATGTAATTATTGATAGATTGGGGCTAATGTTTGTATTTAATTTTTGTTTTCTCTTTTTTCTTCTCTGTTTTTATTTTAATTTAATTTAATTTTATTTATTTAATTTTTTTTTGGGACGGCATCTTACTCTGTCACCCAGGCTGAAGTACAGTGGCACTATCACAGCTCACTACAGCCTCAACTTCCAGGGCTCAAGTGATCCTCCCACTTCAGCCTCCCAAGTAGCTGGGCTGGGACTATGGGCAAATGCCACACTGCCCAGCTAATTTTTGTAATTTTTGTAGAGATAGTATTTCACCATGTTGCCCAAGCTGGTCTCAAACTCCTGGGCTCAAGCCATCCACAATCTTGGCCTCCAAAAATGCTGGGATTCAGGCATGAACCACCACACCTGGCCTTTTTCCCTTTCCTTTTTTCTCCGGTCTTTCTGTGGGTTATGTGAACATTTTTATTTTTATTTATACCTGGTGTTTTTGAGGGTATATTTTTCTATATTATTTTTAGTGATTTCTCTTAGTGCCATATTACATATGCGCAGCTTTACACAGTCTACTGGCACATGTTATACAACAGTTCAAGTGAAGTGTGGAAACCTTCCCTTATTTTACATGGTTAACCCTATTGCATTTACAATATCATTGTTTTAACTATTTCTTCTACAAATTTTGAGAACCGTATCTGATAGTGTTAAAATTTTTGTTACAAATGTCATACATAATTTGGAAAACTCCAGTAGTTGGAAAGTCGCTTGTATTTACCTACACTCGGCTACATATCTCAATATACATTTTTCATGGCTCTTTCTTTCTTCCTGATTGATATAGTTTGTGTATTTGTCCCCATCCAAGTCTCATGTTGAATTGTAATCCCCGGTATCGGAGGTGGGGTCTGGTGGGAGGTGAGGGGGAAAGATTCCTCAAGAATGGCTTGGGCCATCCCCTTAGTGATAAGTGAGCACTCACTCTGAGTTCACAGGAGATCTGGACGTTTAAACATGGGTAGTACTCCCTTGCTCCAGCTTTTGCCATGTGAAGGGCCAGCTCTGCTTCACCCTCTCCCATGAGTAAAAGCTCCCTGGGGCCTCCGCAAAACCAGATCCTGGCACTATGATTCCTGTGAAACCTGCAGAACCGTGAGCTAATTAAACTTTTTTCTCATAAATTACCCAGTCTTAGGTATTTCTTTATAGCAATACAAGAATGGCCTAACACACTGATGTTCCAAGATCTAATTTTATCCTTTCTTTGTTGAAGAAATTTTCATTAGGCATTCTTTTAGTGTTGGTCAGTTGCTGATAAATTTTCTTAGTTTTCCTTCATCTCAGAAAGTCTTAATTTCCTTTTCATTTCTGAAGAATGTCTGATGCTTCCTTTTTTTCAGCGTTTGAAAAATGGTGTGCCACTTCCTTCTGGCCTTTGTAGATTCTGTTAATAAATCTGCTGTCTTTATTTTTTAATTTTTAATTTTTTTCTTTTTGAGACAAAGTCTCACTCTGTAGCCCAGGCTGGAGTGCAGTGGCATGATCCCAGCTCACTGCAACCTCTGCCTCCTGGGTTCAAGCGATTCTCGTGCCTCAGCCTCCTGAGTAGCTGGGATTGCAGCTGCACACCATCATGCCTGGATGATTTTTGTATTTTTTGTGGAGAAGGGGTTTCACCATGTTGACCAGGCTGGTCTTGAACTCCTGGCCTCAAGTGATCTGCCTGCCTCAGCCTTATAAAGTGTTGGGATTACAGGTGTGAGTCACCATGCCCAGCCATAAAGTTGCCATCTTTAAAACTTTTTTTCTCTTATGAGTAAGTGTCAGTTCTTGCTGTGAACAATAATATTCTGTGTCTGTAACTTTCAGAAATTTGATTTTGATTTGCCTTGGTGTGGACTTTTGTAGCCTAGCTGGGGTTGGCTCAGGTTATTGAATGTATAAGTTTTTGTCTTTTCACAAATTTGGAACATTTTCAGCCATTATTTCTTTGAATACCTTCTCAGCCTCAACCTCTTTCTCTCTGTGTGCATGATGCTAATAATACAAACATTAAATCTTTTTAAAACATCTCACAGATCTCCAAAGCTCTGTTTCACTATTTTTTTCAATCTGTTTTCTCTCTGTTTTATTTAAATTGGGGAATTTCCATTATCCTGTCTTCAATTTCACTTAGTCTTTTCTCTTTCCTGCTAATGAGGTTATCAATTGAGTTCATTTATCTGGTTATTCCATTTTTCAAGTTTAAAATTTCTAGTTGGTTGTCCTTTATATTTTCTATTTCTTTATTGACACTTTGTAATTTTACTTGTGTCAAATGTGTTTTTAATTTATGTTAAAGCATTCTTTTATGAAGACTGTTTAAAATCTTTGTCAGATAATTCTAATATATTTGTCATCTTCTTGTTAGTGTCTGTTGATTGTTGCTCAGCATTAAAGTTGTGCTTTTTTTGGTTCTCATATGACAAGTAAATTGGGATTGAAACTTGAACCTTTTGAATATTATAGTAAGAGATTCTGGATTTCATTTACAGCTTCCGGTGTAGCAAGACTCCTCTGACACCATGTCATTAAGAGAAGAGCAGTAACTCCTCATTCCTAGGTGGGGTAGAAGTCCAAGTTCCCTATCAGGCCTCCACTGATAGCCAAGAGGGGTGGTGTTCCTTTTCATTACTGGGATGGTAGTTTAGTATCCATACTAGACCTCTGCTGATGCTGTCCTAGTTGAGAGGAGCATGGTGAGGGGGCCTCATCACTAGGGGGTGATAATGCATGAAGATAGAGACTATAGATCTCATTTCTATAACTCATCACAAGGCCATAACCTATATATATACATATATATATACGTATATATATGTATATATATATATTTTTTTTTTTTTGATAGAATCTCGCTCGGTCACACAGGCTACCGTGCAATGGCATGATCCCAGTTCACTGCAACCTCTGCCCCATGGGCTTTTTTTCTACTGCCTCAACCTCCCAAGTAGCTAGGATTACAGGCACCCACCACCACGCCTGGATAATTTTTGTATTTTTAGTAGAAATGGGGTTTCACCATGTTGTTCAGGTTGGTCTTGAAATCCTGACCTCATGATCCACCCGCCTCGGCCTCCCAAAGAGCTGAGATCACAGGCATGAGCCACGATGCCCGGCCCACTAATCCTTTTTCTGCCTTCCTTCACAAGTGCTCTGTTTCTCTTGACATCTTCCGACAACCAGTTTGTCAAAGGATTCTCAATATGGTGACTAAAACCTTTGCCATCCTCACTGATCTGAGACCTTAACAGTCTTTCTACTAAGGACTTCCATTAATATTTACTACCATGCCTAGTTTACAGAGAAACCATAAAGGGAATGAGTTAGATTTTATCCATATTATTTTCTGCTCTAATGTATATGAATAATCCAACTTCTCCCATAGCTAAAAGCATAACATCTTTTTTGATCTATTCATATAATAAAATAAGAAACCCCAAGTTCCCAAGTAAATTAGTATTAAAATTCTCAGATCTCCAAGTCCTGAGAAGAACTGGCAATAGAAGTCAAGTAGGTATGTAACCTAGCAAAGCACCAAACCAATTTCCATCTTCCAATTCTGTGAACCGTATCTTGTAGCTGTGAGTAAAATACCATCATTTGTTGGATCAGTACTTCATAGCACTCACTATACCCCTCTGGATGGCTGCACAAGCTGGTGAGGCTTTGTTTCCAGCTGTGGCACAGCTGTTGTTTCAGAAGAATGGGATACAGAATCAGACCAGTGAATGCCCTCAGCCTTACTCCCTTGGCAGTAAGGGAAAATCCCTGATCATGCGTGTACAATGTCATGATGGTGTGTAAGGACTATTACAAGCTCATAGATTATAGCTCTGCCAAAGCCATAACAGACAGAAAAAGAATGCAAATCTGGAAAAAGTATCTCTGCCAGTAAAATCAAATCTCTGCCCTCACAGTAGGTGCCTGATGTGAACAGTTTACTACCGTGATGCTGGATTCCCTTATCAACAAACAGTGATCCAAAATTTTAACCTCTACTGTGTGCTTAGCAATATAGCCTATTGGGTATTCAGCAGTGGTCAGTTACAAGTCAGCCTTGGTGAGGGACATCCCTGTGGCTGAGCAGATGCACAGTTCCCATCGCTGCCACCAGGGCTACTTTGTTCATGAGTTCATTAAGCAAATTCTAAGATGACCAGTAAGGGAATTTATTGACATCCAAAAGCAAGCCCATCCACTTGACTATTAGGATGCCCCTTTGCTGTGGCAGACTATTGGTAAGAATTATATAGAAGAGAATGATGACTTTATTTAGGGTATTAAATAATCTAGCTAAATCTCCATATTCCCAGCTACCATTACATCTAAGTACAGCCCTGTAACTAAATGAGATGTAAATAAAAACATTGTATGGTAAATCTCCAGAAAGATTGCTTAAAATAAGTAGATTGGCTAGGTGCAATGGCTCACACCTGTAATCTCAGCACTTTGGGAGGCCAAGGCAGGTGGGTCGCCTCAGGTCAGGAGTTCAAGACCAGCCTGGCCAACAAGGTGAAACCCTGTCTCTACTAAAAATACATGGTGGCACGTACCTATAAACCCAGCTACTCAGGAGACTGAGGCAGGAGAGTCATTTGAACCCAGGAGGCAGAGGTTACAGTGAGCCATTGCACTCCAGTCTGGGTGACAAGAGCAAACTCCATCTCAAAAAAAGGCCACTGCTATCATTATTATTATCACTATCATTATTATTAAATATAAGAAATATTGACCCAAGGTATATTATTTATAAACATCCCAGAAATAGTCAATGTGATATGAGAGTAAAAAAAAAATGCCTGTAATCCCAGCACTTTGGGAGGCCGAGGTGAGTGGATCACGAGGTCAAGAGATCGAGACCATCCTGGTCAACGTGGTGAAACCCCGTCTCTACTAAAAATACAAAAATTAGCCGGGCATGGTGGCACGCGCCTGTAGTCCCAGCTAGTAGGGAGGCTGAGGCAGGAGAATTGCTTGAACCCAGGAGGCGGAGGTTGCGGTGAGCCGAGATCACGCCATTGCACTCCAGCCTGGGCAACAAGAGCAAAACTCCATCTCAAAAAAAAAAAAAAAAAATGCCTCAGTTCTACAACATCATTATAAAATGAAGAAAGGAAACGTCTTCATTTTAAGGTATTTGATATATCACTCTGAAACAGCTTTAAATGGGCAAAGATAACAATGAATGATTGTACCTATTTCTCTATTATGGCTTTATTGAACGTATTTCATGCCCACAGCATGCTATAGATAATACAGCTAGTACCTTTCCTTAGGGACTAGTTACCTACACTGAAGACCACAGGCTGACTCTTACTCAATTAAGGGATCTATCTGAAAATAATTTATAGCCCTGATCCTTCCCCATTGTCTAGCCCTGCCTAGATGTCTCAAAAAAACTAATATAGCTGAACAAGGTAGCTCACACCTGTAATCCCAGCACTTTGGGAGGCCAAGGCAGGCGGATCACGTGAGGTCAGGAGTTCGAGATCAGCCTGGCCAACATGGAGAAACCCGATCTCTACTAAAAATACAAAAACTAGCTGGGCGTGGTGGCACACACCTGTAATCCCTGCTACTCGGGAGTCTGAGGCAGGAGGATCGCTTGAACCCAAGAGGCGGAGGTTGCAGTAAGCCAAGGTCGCTCCACTGCACTCCAGCCTGGGTGTAAGAGCGAGACTCCATCTCAAACAAACAAACAAACAAAACTATTACAAAACAGGATATGAAGAAAGGACATATGCAGAAATGGAAAGCCCATCTAAAATGATTTCTTACCAATCTCAGCAGTGGTAACTATCACAAGAATCAGTTATATGAGACTCTAATAACTCAGGGGGTACAGCACACAACTCCACCAGTAACAAAGTGGGGGCCCACCAACAGGTCTTCCTAGAGATTCATCCTCTGCAAACTCCGTTCAGGCACATTATTAATCCATTAATTCATATTTACTGGGCACCTGCTATGCAGAGAGCTAATTACTCAGGAAATGTATTTAGAGCATAAATCTCAACCCTTCAAGCTGGGAAGAATTATGCATAAATTTATTAATTCTTTCATGAATGCATCCAAGGATTTAACCATTATTTAATGAATATCCGTTAAGTGCCAGACACTCTACTTAGGAATGGAATGCGAAGATAAATACGACAAAATTCACGGAGGTGCCTAGAGTTTGATCCCGGTGCCAACACAATACATTTACGCCTCTGCACCTGTGACTCCTTCCTTGTAGGGTGGTGTATGTGATGGAGCAATCAGCAGGTCAAAGAAGTTAGGGGTGAAAGAAACAGTACTTTGGTGCTCAGGTGGTGCCCATAAGATAGTGGCCCTTGTGCCCAGGGAGAGGTGAAAGGAGGACACAGGTTAGAAGGTCATTCTTTGTGGTGCAGGTGGCACAGACATCAATCAGTGAAATTGACCTTTGGATTTTAGAGACTTGCTCCTTGAATAAACAAACACTTCATCAACTCTGGGAAAACTGGTTTCAGAAGCCTGTTGAGCAATAGTTAACAAAGGGCATCCGGTGTGCTGTTCGTTTGCATTTTGCTGCATGGGTATGGTTTCTGCCTTGCTCCCCCCACCCTTCTTGTGGACCGTCTGAAACTAAATGTGCATGTCTGGAAGTTAATGCCGTACTGTGCTGCTGGCTGTCTGCCTCAGCTAATGGAGTGTAGACAGCTATGGCTGTTTGCAACTTCTGCCTCCCCTTAGGGGTTCTAGTCAGTAATTCCAGCCAGTTCTGATAAACAAAGGACAAGAAGAACTGGCACAGAGGTTGGAAATTGCCAGCTTTGTGCCATTTCCAGCCTGCCACAGGCCAGTGCCCAGGGAGTGACAGTGCAGCTGTAGGAAGACCATACTGGGATGAGCCATCATTGTCAAGCGTGGCGTTTGAAGAACAAGTGTACCCTGCAGTAGAATGAGGGACCTCTCAGAGAGGAAAGGGGTCTCAAGAGGTCACCTGGTGAGGAGCTGGATGGGACACATGGCTGGGAGTATTCTTCAAGGACACTTATCAGCAGTGGGGTGGAAACCCCCGTTCTTTGCCTCTGTCCTTCTTACTTATTACGGATTGGTTAGTTTGTTTATTTTCCAAAAGAAGATCTCAAGATAAGGCTCGCATGTAGGTAGTTTATTTGTAAAATAATCTCTGGAAGCATAAATAAGAGTGATGACAATGATTCACGGAAGGAGAAAAGCCACGAAAGGGGGTATTGTGTGTGGGTTGAGCTCTGCAGGCCCCTGGGTTTCAACTCCTGGGTAGACCCTCCAGGAAACCCAGAGGAAGAAGCACACCTCTGAATTGTCCCACCAGAGGGTGTGGAGGCTGCATTATTTACCTAGCAACTCTCAATCCCATTAACAGGGGATTTCTCCCAAAGGCATTCGACCCCTCCCTATACACTTTTGGGCTGTACCACTAGGTAGAAAGCAACTTCCTGAATAAAATGGTACCGAAGAAAACCTCAGGCAGAGGGGGAAAAGAAATGTGGGTACTTGGGGTGAGAAGTTCTCGACCTTCTGGAAACTGCCTACACAGTCACAGGTGAATGTGGAGGTGAACTGTGGAATACGGAGTTGGGGTGACAGTAGGGTCTACTACCGTCCACAGAAGAAAACCATAGCACACACACAACCTTCACTTAGAGACACAAATAAAACAACCGAGAAAGAGAGTCTTCTCTGTGTGAAATAGGAAGCTAAGATCTGGGGTATTGTGGCATGAATAAAAGCTGTACCAAGAGATGGTTCTGCCACTTTCGATCTGTGTGATCCTACATCATTTCCTTAACTTTTTGAGACCTCAATTTCCACATCAGTGAAACAGGAGCCTTAAGATCTATTCAATCTCCCTCACAGAATTTTCAAAAGGACAGGCGAGAAAATGCTGCATAGATATTTGCATAAAACTAAAAATTCTTAGATTGTTCAACCCATATAACTGAATGGCTGCCTACTGTGTGTGAGGCATTACGCTAAGAGGACAGTCACTGAGGACAAGAAAGTCCTTGTTCTCTGAGCTTGTGGTCTTTTGCAAGATATAGACAAACAAGCAAACAACACGCAAACAGGCAAGTTTAATAAACTGTAATAAATGCTAGGACGAAGGAAATACATGGTGCTACAGGAACATGAATAGGAACACGGTATCCAGATGAGCAAGAGCTTGAAAACAATCTCCTGGAGGGGACCATGTCTAAGTTGAGACATAAAGGATTCACTTTAAAAAAAAAGTGTAGTAAAATACATGTGACACACAGTTGCCTTTGATCGTTTTTAAGTAGACAGTTCTGTGGCATTGACTACATTTACACTGTCATGCAGCCATCACCACCATCCAGCCGTAGACCTTTTCTCACTTTGCAAGCATGAAATTCTGTACCCATCAACACTAATTCCCATTGCACCGCCTCCAGTTCCTTGGAACTACCTATCTTCTTTGTATCCCTGTGATATTTGATACATTAGTTATCTCATATAAGTGGGACTAAGACAGTACTTAGTCTTTTGTGCTTGACTTACTTCACTTAATATAATGTTGTCAAGTTTCATGCATGTTGTAGCACACTTCAGAATGTCCTTTTTCAAGGCTCAATACTATTCTATTCTAAGCACACGCCATATTTTTTCATCCAATCATCTGCCCATGTACACTTGGGCTGCTTCTGCCTCTTTGCTATGAGAAAAATGCTGCTCTGGATGTGGATGCACAAACATCTCTTTGAGTCCCTGTTTTCATTCCGAAACTTTTGCTCTATTGTTATCTGTTATGTCTGACCAGTTTCATATACTCACATCTTTTCTTCTTTATCAGAGAGTACGGAGAACCTTAGGTCTGTGCATTTTGGACATGTTCATCAAAGCCTTGTCAATGCTGTTTTCCTACCAGGCTGTGGAGAGCAATGGGAAGAGTATAGGCTCTGGAACTAAATCTGGATTCTAATTCTAACACTTCTCTATTTATTAACTGTGTAAAATTAAGCAAGTCATTTTACCACTTTAAAGCTCAACTTACTCTTCTCCAAAATGGGACGAATAGAACTCATCTTGCAGATGATTATACAAATTAAATCCTTCTGTACTGTGTTACATAACCAAAGTGTTTTAGCATCTCAAAATGTAAAAAATTATCTTTAATAATTTTTTATTAGGTGGCTCATGGTGGCTCATGCCTGTAATCCCTGCACTTTGGGAGGCCGAGGCAGGTGGATCACCTGAGATCAGGAGTTCTAGACCAGCCTGGCCAACATGGTGAAACCCCATCTCTACTAATAATACAAAAATTAGCTGGGCATCATGGCGCATGCCTGTAATCCCAGCTACTCAGGATGCTGAGGCAGGAGAATCACTTGGATCCAAAAGATGGAGGTTGCAGTGAGCCAAGATTGCGCCATTGCCCTCCAGCCTCAGTGACAAGAGCAAAGACCAAAACTCCATCTCAAAAAATAAAAAGAGAATGGTGAGTGTGAATCTTACGGGCCATTACTAAGCACTTTGAATTTACAAATATATGAGCCAGTGAGGGCATTAGTGGAGTTGCTGGAAGAAGCAGCCAGTTGAAGGCATCCTGACTGCTGTGCTCCCGGACCCAATGGAGAGAAAACGCTATTGGATACCTTCTCCCACCCACTGTACTGCAGCCCCACCCCAGGTCCCAGGGGCTCAGGATGCCATGGTGCCTTTCCACACAGGCCACCAGAATCATCATTAGATCTGGGCATAGAATTGGAGCAGAGAGAAGGAGTTACAAAAGGTAAAACCTTCCAATTATCCTGACAACCAGCAGAGCCTGGGCAGGAGGCTTCCCCTGTCTGGAGCTGTGTTGCTTCTGTTCAGTCCAGGTTTTTCTCAGCCAATACACAGGCCCTAGCGCCGTCACCCGCCAACTGTTTTCTAAGTCCCTCCACAATGTCCATCTTGTATTCACATCAATAAGTTTTCTTATAATTCTGCAAGCTGCCTCAAGTCTTGTGCAGAATAAGACACAAAACAAACACTAGGACTTACCATCATACACAGCTGGCAAATATCAAATATATTATGTGGATGCACATCCTGCAAACCCAGTGCTACTACAAACCCAGTGGGTAATGAAATTTCTTGTGAAGTTATCAACCTTCAGTCTCTGAGGCAAGGAGCAAGCTGAGGGGTGTCATGGCACCATTCATAAGAAATCACTTCACAGGACAGAAACATTGTCATTCGAATTTCAACATTAAAAAAGAAATCAGAATCACAACCCCAAGTCCAGAAGTGGGTCTACCAGGAACTGAAACAGGTCATTGGAGAGTGTTTAGTCCTGGGCGTATTTTCTTCATGGTTTCTGAGGCAAACAGTCTCCAAAACAAACACTGACGAATCCTGCGTCTAAAAGCACTTGTCTACCGAACACTTCCTTTTAGAAAGTACTAATCAGTGACTCAGCCTAGTGACTCTCACCCTAAAGTTCCTTTGGCTTCAGGAAGGTCCGGTTCTATGACATCAGTTCAGAGACACCTTGTAATTTTTATTCCCAGACATCCGTATAGGTACTTAAAAAGAGAAAATAAATGTCAGATATCTTCCTCAGGGCTCCCAAACAGACAAACGCCCATTCTGTCAAGATTCCCCCTTTTTTGAGAACATATCAGTGTGTTGCTTTGAGAGATGGAGCTGCAGTAAAGGAATGTAGTTTCAGCTGAGAAAGAGAAAAGGGAAGAAGAATAAAGGATGTTAGATTATCCTTCCCTCCCCATAATTCCAGATGGTACTGCTTTTGGCGGAGGATGTGGCAGTTCATGTGACACAGAGCTCATTACTTCTTTTTGTGCATTAGCCTTTGTAAGGTGTAAGACGCTCTTGGTGTGTGTGCATTGCCTGGAGATGTGGCTTTGGGAGCAGGGCTGGGAAACAGAACAGCAGAGAATGCCCTAAGGTCAAGAGTTACAATTTTTTGTGACAGGTTACTCTGGGTTTAGATCTCACCATGGAATCTACTGCTCTAATACTCAGTTACCTTAACTGGAGATAGAATAGGATTCTACTAATTTTTCAGATATTGACATTGAGAAGAATAATATCGGCTATAGTGCTTAACTCATAGAGAAAACAGATAAAAGAAATGATATGTAAAATGACTGACATATAGTAAGTAGTCAATACATGAAAACACTATTATTATTGGTATTATCATGATCAGTAGCATAGTAGTGGCAGCACAGCTCATGTGGAATGGCTGAGCCAAAGTATGTTTCAGGAGATGGATCTGGATGGGCTATCTAGATGCAGGCAGTGTGTGCCTTCTCCATGAAGAGGAACCAAAAACATTTCTAACAGATCACGTAAATGCTTCCTAAGAGCAAGCATTAGGGATCATCAGCAAAGTGACGAGAAGCAGAAAAAGTAAGGTGAGAGTTTGAGGCAGCGTGCCCTGCTGGGGACTGGTTGGAAGCTGGAGAGGCTCCTGGACAGAGAAAGAAAGAGACTCATAAGGGGGTCCATGCGGCAAAATGAGATTTTTACCATCTTGGCTACTGGAGAACCCCTTGACCCACGTGGGCCTTGGATCTAACATAGGGAGTTGCCCAGAGATAGCACAGAGACGTTGCTTCAGAAAGGGAACCCACAGAATCTCACAGGCTCTGAGCCTAGAGCAGCTACAGCTTGGTGCCATTCTGAGAGCCTAGTTACTGGGGATGTGCAGACACAGCCCCTGCTGCTGCATTCCTCCATGGAGGGAAAGGGGAGACCGCCTGCTCCCATGCACCCCTGGGAAAGCTGCTGCCCTACTGCAGGCTGCTGCGAGACTGATGTGGGTGGGCCACAGTCCCCATGGCTTCTTGCCCATGCTGCTCGCCTGAGAGGGGCTCCACCCTTTCTGGGCACAAGCCCACCGCCAGCACCGTTTTGAGAGTTTATCACTGGATTGCACCCTGCCCTTGGACTGAGTTCATGCAGATGTTACTGCAGTTGTTGCCCCGCTGCAGAGGAACAGGGATGCCAGCTCTCCTGCGCACATCTAGGACAATACCCACTGCCCTGCTACAGGACGCTGTGGGGGAGAGTTGTGAGTGGACCATGCTCTGCATGGCTTTTTACCCACACAGCTCACCTGAGAGGGACCTCACGTGTTCTGGTCATGGGCACAGCTGGTGCCATTCTGAGAACTGAACACTGAAATATACCCTGCCCTTGGGTTGAGCTCAGGCTGACGTTACTGCAAACACAGCCCAGCCCAGGAGGGAGAGGAGGCTGGACACTCCTTCACACCCTGGGACAATTTCTCCTGCCCTGCTGCAGGTTGCTGAGAGACCAAGACTCCAGCAAACCACGTTCCCCAGACTAGTTGCTGGAGAGGTGCCCCACCCTCTCTGGTTGTGGGATCACAGCTGGTGCTGTTTCAAGCCAGGCATGGACTGACATTGCTGTGTCTCCATGCTGTGGAGGGAGAAGGCGGATCAGGCAACTCCCATGCACCTTTAAGACAATGAATCCAGAAGCTGATTTTTTGAAAAGATTAACAAAATAGATAGATTGCTAGCCAGACTAATAAAGAAGAAAAGAGAGACGAATCAAATAGACACAATAAAAAATGATAAAGGGGAGACCACCGTTGATCTCACAGAAATACAAACTACCATCGTAGAATACTAAAAACAACTCTATGCAAATAAACTAGAAAATCTAGAAGAAATGGGTAAATTCCTGGACACATACACCCTCCTAAGACTAAACCGGGAAGAAGTTGAATCCCCAAATAGACTATTAACAGGTTCTGAAATTGAGGCAGCAAGTAATAGCCTACCAACCAAAAAAATTCCAGGACCAGATGGATTCACAGACAATTTTACCAGAGGTTCAAAGAGGAGCTGGTACCATTCCTTCTGTAACAATTCCAAACAATGGAAAAAGAGGGAATCCTCCCTAACTCATTTACTTTACTAACTAGCTGAATATAGGGAGATAGTGTTTTAGTCTCGGTATGTGAGCAAAAAACCTATTCCAGTAAGTGCAGTCCTGGGACCATTATGGTTTTTATTATATTTATCTTTACAATAAATAATAATAGATTTAGTATTTATTATCTTGATGTATATTTCTTCTGTGCTTAAGTTTGTTGAGGGTTCTTTTTTATCATGAAGAGATGTTGAATTTTATCAAATGCTTTTTCTGCATTGATTGAGATGATTACATGGTTTTTGCTTTAGATTCTGTTTATGTGATGAATTACCTTTATTGATTTGCATATATTGAACCATCCTTGCATTCCTGGGGAAAAAAAGCCCATGCAATTGTGGTGTATCAAGAAGATATCTGCATCTTCATGTTCGTTGCAGCATTTTTTATAATAGTCAACATATGAAATCAACCTAAGCACCCATCTGTAGATGAATAGATAAAGAAACTATGGTACATATACAAAAGAAATATTATTCAGTCATAGAATAGAAGAAAATTCTGCCATTTGCAACAACATGGACAAACGTGGAGAAGATTCTGCTAAGTGAAATAAGCCATACATAAAGACAAACACTGTATGATTGCACTTATATGAAGGACCTGAAAATGCCAAACTCATAGAAGCTAGAAGTACAGTAAATGGTGATTGCTAGAGGCTGGTGGAGGGGGAAAATGGGAAGATGCTGGTCAGAGGGTATGAACTTTGAGTTATAAGCTGAACAACCTCTTGGGATCTAACATACAGCATGGGTGAAGATGAATTCGTTAATTAATTTGACTGTGATAATCATTGAACAATATGTACATATATCAAGCCATCGCATTGTACATTTGGATATATCCAAACTTTATTTAATAATTAGATATTTTAAAGCAAAAGCAAGGTCCACATAACATTGAGAACCATTCCTTTAAATCCAGATTCAGTTAACATCACTCTTCTACTTTAACATGCTCTAATGGTTTCTTATCACATAAAGAAGAAAATAAGAATTGTGCTACTATAACTACAAGGTCCTGTGGCTCTAACTGATGAAGTATTCCTTAATACATTTACAAAAGTTTTTGAAAATACTTTGTTCTAGATTGTACCTTCTTTTATTGGGAGCACTCATCTCAGTAACATTTTTTTCACTATCTAATTTGAATTCTTTCCAATTTGGCTTCTCTATCTCCACCCTTCAACCCCTCACCAACTCAGTTAAGATGTTTATTGCAAAAATCACTAAAACACAGCATGTTTGCCAGGCACAGTGGCTCATGCCTATAATCCCAGCACTTTGGAGGGCAGATGACCTGAGATCAGGAGTTTGAGACCAGCCTGGCCAACATGGTGAAACCCCATCTCTACTAAAAATACAAAAATTAGCCAGGCCTGGTGGCGGGCACCTGTAATTCCAGCTACTCAGGAGGCTGAGGCAGGAAAATTGCTTGAATCCAGGAGGTAGAGGTTGCTGTGAAATTGCACTCCAGCCTGGGCAAAATAAATAAATAAAAGCAGGCACCTCACAAAAATAGAGATCAAAATGGTCAATAAACATTTGAAAATGTATTCAACCTCACTAATAATAAAAAAATGTTGATTAAAAACCACAATGAGATACTACTACATATCAACAAGATTGGCTAAATCCAAACATTCTGTTACTGCTAATGTGGACAGGGATACAAATATAGAAAGTGTCATACTATTGCTGAGAATATCAATTAGTAACAGCACTGAGAAAACTTTCGACAATATTTTCAAAAGTCAAATATATGCATACCAAGCAATGGCATCCTTAAGTGGAAACATACGCATGTATACACCAGAAAATGTGTACTTATTATTCTAAAAAAAAAAAATTAGATTACACTGAAAAAACTCAAAGTGTACATTCACATTAGGATGAATAAATGTACATTGCTGAATAGCAATACAGATAAATAGCTAAAGCTCCCTGTAGTGACATTTGATCAAGAGTCATCAAACTATCATCCCCTGGGCCACACAAACCCGCTGTGACCTATTTTTGCATGGCCCACAAGCTAAGAATGTTTTTTACATTTTTACAGCTTGAAAAACAAACAGACAAGCAAGAAAAAGTGTGTTAGAAGATGTAGGTAGCCGATAAAGACTAAAATATTCACTATTTAGTTCCCAAATAAAAAGTTTGCCAATCTCTGACATAGACAAATGTCAAAAACATACTTTGATCAAAAGAAATAAGACCTAAGATTGAATACAGAATTATTTCAGCCATATAAAGTTCAAACTCAAGGAAAACTAAGTTCTTTTGTTTTATAATTAATGTAAGTGGTAAAACTACAATAAAAAGGGAAAGGATGCCTATCATAAAAGTCAGACTGTAATTGCTACCAAGGAAGATAAACACTGTCACCGGGATAGGGATGTGGGAATTCAGGGTCTTGGCAATAATATTTCATTTCTTGATATGCAGGCATTCACTTTACACACAAGTGCACATGTGCATGCAAACACACTCAGCATTTTTTTTTAAAATATGTTTATTTCACAATAGCTGTTTTTTGAAGAGCAAATCAGACTTTGGTTTCTTCAAGGCATGCTGAAATATGTGAGTATCTTTCTGCTACAAATACAAAGAAGTGCCTGGTAATATGTAATACAAAGAGTTTAATATATAGTTGACCTAAAAAGAAAGAAGGTAGAATTCCTAGATGCCAGAAACAATAGACATAAACCTCGAGGAATGATGCTACGGTGGCCCAGGAAGGGACTGAATCCTGACACGGGTCTTAATTGCCAAGGATGGGGGGATGATGCCTGCGAAGAGGTGACAAGAGGCATTCAAAAAGGCAATACCGAGCTGGGCGCTGTAGCTCACACCTGTAATTACAGCACTTTGGGAAGCCCCCAAGGCAGGCAAATTACTAGGTTGGGAGTTTGAGACCAGCCTGGCCAAGATGGTGAAACTCTATCTGTACTAAAGATACAAAAATTAGCCAGGTGTGGTGGCAGGTGCCGTAGTCCCAGCTACTCAGGAGGTTAAGGCAGGAGAATTGCTTGAATCCAGGAGATGGAGGCTGCAGTGAGTCATGATCATGCCATTGTACTCCAGCCTAGGCAACAAGAGCGAAACTCCATCTGAAGGAAGGAAGGAAGGAAGGAAGGAAGGAAGGAAGGAAGGGAGGGAGGGAGGGATGGAGGGAGGAAGGAGCCCCAACCTACGCTACAGCTAAATGAGGAGGAAAATTGGCATAAATATGTACTTCCAAATAAGGATAGTCTTGTGTCCTGACTTATTAGGCAAACAGAAAAATTTGTTATGGAAGCATTTTTTACCCAGAGTGAAAGCACACGTGCGTGCATACACACACACACACACATACACACACCACACCCCTACTGAATAAAAGAGCACATGCAAAATTACAAACCACTTGAGAAAATAATCTGTCATGAGACAGAATCTGATTAGTAATAAACCCTAAAGCATATGGTCTCAAGAACCAGAAGTAATACAACAGTCATAAAGTGTGCTTAAAATTGTTCACAAATAAAAACATGAAATAAAATTATAGTAGACATTTTAGAAATAATATTTTAAAAGAAAAACAAAAAGAACATTAAAAATGAATATACAGTCATTGAAACTAAATAGTGAGTTAAACATCATGTTGCACACAACTGAATAAAGAATTGGGAGCACAACTAAATAAAACAGTGAACTGGAAGAGTAGTCTGCAGAAATTGCTACAAGAAGTAATAATTCAGTGAGATAAAGCAATGGAACAAAAGTATAGGGAAATGTTGAGTGAAAAAAATATACAAAATGATAAATGGTTAGGAATTTTCAGAGCTGATGAACAACTATTAATCTTTACAATAAGGAATCATACCACTTACTGAGCTGGATAAATAAAAATAAAAATTAATGAGATGCATCATAGTGAAACTGCACAGAAAAGAAGAAACAGCATAACTCTTAGAAGCAATCAGGTAGAAAAAGATTACTTACAAAAAAGGACCAGATTGTCAATTAGGTGTTCTATCAGCATATAGAAAGTAGAGAAACTTGATTAGCATTTTGAAGTTGCTAAGAAACATAATGGGAATTTAGACTTCTGTGCCCAGTTAAACCCTCAAAAGTCAAATATATTTTCACACAAATGCTAACTTTGCCACCCCTATATCTTGTTGAAAGACACAACAGTTATTTATTTTTATTTTCTTTTGTTACAGCTGTTATTTAATAGCTATTTTGAAATAAACATATGTACAGATAAATGTCGTGCGTGTGCGTGTGTGTGTGTGGGGGGAGGGTGTAAAGTGAGTGCATGCAGGACAAGAAATGGAATAGATGTGGTGTGTTACATAAAGGTAAAAATTGAATCAAGGAAGAAACAGAAAGAAAGATGAGTGGTTACAAAATAAATCAGAAAAAATGTGAGTAAATCTAAATAAAATTATTATAAAAATTAATAATAATTAAAATAATGCCCCATGGGTGGGGAGCAAAACAGCTATAACTAAAATACTACACAACAATAATATGGAATATGTGGACATTCTGCAATTCTTCATTGGTCATGAGAAAACCTGTTAATTTAGGTGTGCATTTTAACATTATATCACACAAAATAAATAAAATATCTTCTAATTGGATGGAAGGAAACAAAGTGGAAAGAAATTCTAATCATCCAACAGAAGGATGATTGAGAAAAGAGGAGAAAAATAATTAAGAAATAGCATGAAAACAAAAAAATCTAGTCATGTAAATAATTCCAAATACATCCGTAATCTTTATAAATAATAAAGATAAAAATTATCTAATTGAATAAATGAAAAGGCATTACATAGAAAGAATATTAATAAAAATGAGAAAAGGTATATTAGGGCAAATGCTAATCTAAGTAAAGCTGATGTAGCAATACTAAAGTCATTCAACTAAATTTAAAGGTATTAATAATAAAAATAATTGTGGAAATCATTTGAAAATTATTTAGAAAATGAAATAATACTAAATCCATCCTCTTCATACAGTGTAACCTCAAAACGTATAAAGCAAAAAAAAGTCATAGGGAAAATTGATTAAATAAAATCATAGCAGAAGACTCTAGCTTACCTGTCAGAAACAGAAAAAGGGAAAAATGAAAAATGGTAAAAAGCATCAGAGAGCACAATTAACAAATTTTTTCAAATTGTCATACAAAGCCCAGTACCCAACATTTAAGGTACTCATTACTTTCTAGCAGACATAGAATTTTTATAACAATCAACTATGTCTAAAGATGTACCAGAATTTAACCTGGTACAGATAACATTAGAAAACTACCTGCTGGAGTGCACTACTCAGGTGACACGTATACTAATATACCAGACTTTACCACTATATGACTCACTCATGTAATAAAAAAAACTTGTACCCCTACAGAATTGAAATAGAAAAAGTTAGAAAAAAAATAGCAAACCCCTCAAAAACACATTACAAAAAAATACCTCCTGAAACACTAAACAACTTGTATAAAAATTTTAAAATTTGAATATTTGGATATTTCATAAGTCAGAGAGAATTTCAGAATGGATATTAGAGAACTAAAAAACATATAAAGAACTGAAAAACTGCATATTGAAACTGAAGAGATGCCATTGAAATAACACTTCCAGAGTCTGGGAGCCTGAAATGCACAAATGAACAATGAACACAGTAAAACATAAGCGATCTGTTTGTTCAACTTATGAAGTTGGAGAAGACTCATAGAGAAAACTCCAAGAAAGGAAAGGGAAACAGAGGAAAAAGACAAGAGCAAGAAAAGCAAAGAAGATCAACAAAACCCAAAGCTAATTCTTTGAAAAGAGAAAAAGTGTAGGTAAATCCCAGCGAGAGAGAGGGCAACAGACAGAGACAAAAAGGCAGAAAGAGAATAGAAAGACAGATGAAAAAGCAAATAAACAGTTTTAGAAAAAAAATCAGTGATTATTAAGAAAAATTTTTACCAACACATTTGAAACCTTGGAACTATAGACCATTCTCTAGGAAAATATAAATAAAAATGACAAGGAGAAATAGGGAACTTCATTAGAAATTATGTCATTAAAGTTATTCAATTGATTGTCAAGTATCTACTTATTTCTTCTCTCTCACCCTCTTAAAAAAAAAATCTAACTAGAAGGTGAGCAAATACAATCTTAACACAATGTATTTCAGGAAATGGGCCAAGGGAAGAAACTCTCCAACTCACTGTATGAAGCTAGTATAATCTCAACTCTAAAATTTGACCAAGAACATATCAAAAGAAAAAATTGTAGGCAATCTTATGAAGGCACACAGATGAAACAATTCTAAACAAAAATTAGTAAACTCTACCGAATCGAGCATTTTTGTTCAGTGAACAAGTAGGATATATCCCAGTAATTTATAAATAGTTTAACATTAGAAAATCTGAAACTACAATTCAGCACTTAAAATTTAATGATTAAAGGAGATAAAATGTGATTATCTTTAAAAATATAAAAAGGTATGTTAAAATGTAATATTCATGACTTTAAAAAACCTCTTAAACTAGGCATAAAATGTTAGTAAAGCTTATTAAGCAAAATCCTAAATTGAATATTGAATATTATACTTAGTGGTCAATTAGTAAAGTATTCCCTCTAACGTAGAGAAAAAGATAAGGATATCTGCTATCAGTGCTGTCTTCACAATTGTACCTACAGTCTGAGCCAGCCCCAAAAGATAGGAAAATGTAAAAGATGTGTAATTTGGAAGAAACAAAAGGACGTGATTATCTTCATCAAAAGGAAAGAAAATCCACAAACTATTACAATCAGTAAAAGTGCATCAACACTACTGGATATAACATTTTAAGATGACTGTAAAAATTTGAAAATATTTTAAAAATATGATTTAGCAAATCTTTTCCATGATAGCAAAAAAGTAAATGGGAATTTCTATTCTATTCTATTCTATTCTATTCTATTCTATTCTATTCTATTCTATTCTATTCTATTCTATTCTATTCTATTCTATTCTATTTATTATTGTTGTTGTTTTTTTTTTCTTGAGACGGAGTTTCTCTCTTATTGTCCAGGCTGTAGTGCAATGGTGTGATCTCAGCTCACTGCAACCTCCACCTCCTGGGTTCAAGTGATTCTCCTGCCTCAGCCTCCTGAGTAGCTGGGACTACAGGCACGTGCCACCACGCCCAGCTAATTTTTGTATTTTTAGTAGAGATGAGGTTTCACCATATTTACCAGGCTGGTCTTGAACTCCTGACCGCATGTGATCTGCCTGCCTTGGCCTCCCAAAGTGCTGGGATTACAAGCGCAAGCCACCATGCCAGGCCAGAGAATATAATTTAGAAAAGCAAATAACAAACTTTATGGAAAAATATAAAAGGATATTTTTAAAAGAATCAAATATAAAAGTGATATAATACATGTTCATGTATGAGGAGAAGAAATATCTTCTATATAATTCTAACCACTACCCACAGTGAATTCTTTGTTATTTTGCAAGGAATTTAACAAATGCATACTAAAATTAGTATGAAAGAATACAAGGCCAAGAATTGCCAAAACTACTCTAAAGAGGATGAAGAGAAGGTGGATTAACCACTCCAGATATAGCATTTATTATACAGCTATTAATTAGGATGGTAGTGCTGTATGGTTGCAGAGACCAGAACAGACATTTCAATATGTAGAAGCTTGTTATATGAGGTGACTTATGACTGAATCATACATATTCTTGGAGTAATTATCCATTTATAATAAATGAAGTTTGGACCTCACATGACAATAATGCCAGCAATAGCAATACTAGTAATAATTAACATTTACTGAGTACTCATGTCATGTCAAGAATTGGTCGAGTGAATAAATGCTTTATGTGTTAAATAATTTAATCCTCTCTACCTGCCAATGGGATATTGTACAGATGAATAAAGTCAGTATTGAAAGAGGCAGAACCTGCTCACAGTCACATAGCAAGTAAGAAGAAGAACAGTGCTTTGTATATGGGCAGTGTGGCTGGGGCATAGTGCTGGCTCTGAAACACACACTATGGCATTGCAATGAAAACAAAATGCAAGGTCATCACAGCGAAAAACAAACCTGAAAATCCAAGAAACAATTTTAGGGCATTTTAAGTTAGAAAAATAAAATTCCACACAGATATTTAGTAAAATTATAAACATAAACAAGAAATCTCATACAAAAGCCTGCAAATGATGGTGCTGTCTTAGAAGGAGAAGGGATGGGATGGGGAGGGAGATTTAAGTCTTTTTTTGACATTTTCTTCTTTGAATTGATCTGTGACAAGTATGGAAAAGATGCTATTTGTTATATCTGATTGGTAGATACTTGTTTGCCTCTCTTTTTAAAGTATTTAACATTTCTTAAATGTTTGTATTTTTATAAAGCAGACGCAAACTATGCATTTTTAAGGAAGAAGTTGGAAAAAAAATAGGATGCTATTAAGACGGAAGTTTGCGTGTATTTTGATGAAGCTGCAGGAGCGTAAGAACTAGCTAAAGTCACAACTTTTGCTTTCTCGTTTTTCTTCTCTCAAATAAACACTAATGTGATAAAATGACCTGAAACAATCCATTCTGAGACATGTATATCAAACTCTGGTTATCATCTGGGGCATCTATTGCTTTGTACATTGCAGGTCCTCAGTAAATAGCTGTAGGTTGAGCCATTTACAATCCGGTATTAAATCATAATAAACCACATTAAGCCATATTAATTCAGAAAATGCCCAACAGGTGTTCCTTTGATGCAAAATTGATATCCTGGGTATAATGTGAGGAAAAGAAGGCTAGGGGCTTCAATTTCACTCTTTTTTGTAGCAAAACAGATGAGAAAGTTCGTGCAAACTGGCTTTAGAACAGCTTCCTAGGAAAGGCTTGGGTATTTGTTTACTCCGTAAGCATTTCACTCTCTATTCACACACTCGGCTAATGTCTTTTCTCTGCTAGCTTTGGCTAACCTTGGATGCCCTTTCCCTCTGTTTAGAATTCCAAAAAGATAAATTTCCATTTCAAGCACAGCCTCCTGCTTCTGACTAAAATTGTTCCCATCACTTACAGCCGTTTTCCTCCTGATGGGACTACCATTTGCTCTCCTCAGGGCATTCTCTAGTCCCTGAAGCCAGACTGCAGAAAACACAGCCTGCTTCTCTTCTTTTGCTTTTATAGTCATGGTTATTTGAAACAGAACTGGGTTGAGACACTTGGAATCTAGATTCAAGAAAGTTCCCCATTTTTCTACCATCTTTAGCTCATTTCCTAGAATCAGGTTCTGTGGATGCGCCAGGTGATTCATGCTGTATTGTTGATGTTGTTTTTCAATAAATTACATACAGGGCACTTCTTCTCTAGCTCTCAAAATCAGGTTTGCTTTGGTACTTTTTTGCTTTTCTATGATGTCCATTAACATTAATCAATATCTCATTTGGCCTAATTCCTAGATGTTTGAGAGTCTTTTTCAGTTATGAAAATATTGCTTGGTCAACATTCTGAAATGCCCGAGAAGCATGTCGTATCATCCTAAACTTTGAATTGCTCTCTTGATTAATGTTGTTATCAAAATGATCTTTTGTGAATGCCAATATATCATTATGTTCCTCTGCAAGTTTTTAATTTGAATTTAACTTTATTTGGCTCATTGAATGGGCAATCTCTTTTGCTTAAATGTATTTTG
Source organism: Alouatta palliata (assembly GCA_004027835.1). Classification (NCBI taxonomy): domain Eukaryota; kingdom Metazoa; phylum Chordata; class Mammalia; order Primates; family Atelidae; genus Alouatta; species Alouatta palliata. The sequence goes on from PVKV010007507.1 coordinate 68,989, forward strand.
TGTATTTTTTTAATTTGCATAAATGAAAAGGACATAAATGCAATCTTGTTACATTAACATGTTATATAGTGGTGAAGTTTGGGCTTTTAGTGTAGCAGTCAGGTGAATAGTGGACTTCATATCCATTAAGTAACTTTTCATTACCCACTCTCCCACCTTCCAAGCCTACAAGGACTATTATTCCATTGTTTAGCTTCCACTTATTTGTGATATTTAACTTTCTGCTTCTGAGCTATTTAAGATAATGGCTCACAGTTCATCCACGTTGTTGTAAAAGACATGATTTCATGATTTTTTTATGGCTGAATAGTATTCCACTGTGTATATATACCACATTTTCTTGATCTAATCATATGTTGATGGACACTTAGGTTGGTTCTACATTTTTGCTATTGTAAAAGTGCTATGATAAACATACGAGTGCAGGGCCACCTAGACCACCACTCTACCTTTACCATGGCAACCCTGAGGTCTATGATATTTGCAGAGATCTATTTATAAAAACAAATCAAAGAAAAATCTGCCCAATTATTTCTGTCCTCATCAACTCTACGACTTTCTGCCTGTAGTCACTTCTAATATAAATCAAGTTTTCTTCCATCCTTTGAGAATACAAAGAGTATCTATCAAAAACATTATCTTCACACTAATAGAATGTTATAGGACTTATTCATTTTTGTTTTGAAATTGTCCATAGTCCTCTCTCTCTCTCTCTCCACTGTAAACATAGGCCTTTTGCTCTTACACCATCCCCACCTGTGTTTCCGCAAACAGTTAAGTTTCCTTGTCTAACCACTGTGCTCAACAATAATGTCCAAAAGAAAAATTCCAAGTTGAATAAGATACGTTACCTAGCATATAAGAATACAGTCTACCGAAAGAGAGAGATGTTCACAAATTACTACAGTATATTAAGCTCTGTATGAGAATTTTGGACAAAATTATTGAATAGATGGGCACTCAAGAGGGACAGCTGAGTTTGGCCTAAGGCCGCAGCAAAGTGAATGAATTTTGGAGTCAGACAGGTGCACTTGAGCTGTCAAGTATATTAGCTATCTGAACGTACGTGAGTTTATTTTTATTTCTAAACTTCAGTTTCCGCACCGCCCTAGTCACACTATCTCAGAAGATTGTGAGAATTAAATACAAGAATACATATAACGTATGGCACAGTGCCTGAAACATGGTAGACACTATAAATCTTCATAGTTACGTGACATTATATTCTGTTGTATGGTAAGTCTTTTCAGGCAGATGGATAGGTCTTTGCTTCAGCAATTGTGTATCCAGTGAAACAGTTCTTGCACATTTATGTCATGTTGAGGATAAAACAATAAGCTAAGTGCCACAGGTAACTTGGTGCTTGGCAAAGAATGAGTTAAAATTTCACTGGGCTTAAGTGTATGCAGATGAGTTTTCCTTTTGCTTGCTAAGGAGTTAAATTTGATTCTGTTCTAACTGAAGCCTAATATTTCTTTTTCTTAAATGGGAAAGTAGCATAATCTACTTTACAATCAGAAGCCTATGTGAAGACGGATTGCAGTGTGAAGATGAGGAAGATTTGTAGTCCAATTAGCAAGCTATGGCAATGGTCCAAGGGAGAGATAATGAGCTTCCAAATTAAGCCACTGGAGTTGGAGAATAGGGCCAAGCTACGGCATTTTTCAGTGATGGGATCAATAGACGGGAAAGAATTAATTGTTTATGTGCATGTGTGCATAAAAGGTGGTATTTTGTTACATTATAGCCTCCTCTACTTGGCCACCGAAAAATGTTATATGGGCCAAAATCGCGATGTCTTCAGCTCAAACCAATGATATAGATTCCACTTAGTTGTTAATTAATCTTCCCAAAAGTGTTTATTTTGTGGAGGCTTTACAGCCATTTCATTTCATTTTGAGAACTCAAGTCTTGAATTGGAACTAAGGATATGTAATAAAACTTCCAATAAATATAAATGTAAATTTCTGTGTGTATATATTTATATGCACACATACATGCCTGTGTGCGCACATACAATCACACACACGTTTTTCTTTACTCTGTTCAGTAAGAGTTTCTTGGAACACCAACATTATTAATAGGAACTGGCATACCTACTCCCAGATCTTGGATTCTAAGCACTGTTTTCCAATAAAAGGAATTAGGGCCTTTTGTAGAACTCAACCACCAGTTCCAAAGCGGGGGCTAGAGGTGCAAAAGGTAGTCCTAGAATACATTTTTATGCCAGAAATCAAGGAAGTTCTCAAAGAATGAAGGAACATGCCAAGGGGATATACTGGCCAAATTTGAAGTAATTTGGACATCACAATATATAATAATTGTTTTTAATCCATAAAGTAAAATCCACAAATCCACACTGAACATGAATGTGGAATAATAAATAAATTAATAAGAAAAGAGGAAAGTTTTTCTTTGCAGTAGGAAGGCAGTAATAAAATGGATGGTATGAGATGTTCGGAAAATCACCATTTGACTACTGGTGAAGTAATAATTGTTTTAGGCAAGAATCATCAATGGGTAAAACTTTGATAGGAAACCTTAATGAAGTGAACAAAGTTAACGTCACCATTAATGAGACGAATAGGTACAATGTCCCTGCACCAACATGGCTCCGTGGTGTTCCTGCCAAAAATGCTTTGGGTGAATCTAACCATAAAGAGGCTTCAGAAAATCCCAAACTGAGTGCTATTCTATAAAAGATACATGGCCACTACTCTTCAAAAAAATGAGTCACGGAAGACAAAGAAAGAAAGACTTATTTTAATGAATAGAGAATGTTGAAACAAGAAAACCAAGTGCAACATGAATACCAGATTGATCCTGGGCCAGTAAAAAATTACAAAACTTGACTAAGGTCTATGTATTAGATATTAGAACTGTATTTACATAAATGTCCTGCTTTTGAAAATTGTACTCTGGTTTTGTAAGAAAATACCTTTGTGTTTAGAAATTGTACACTAAGGCAATGGGGCATTATCTTTGCAATTTACTTTCAAATGGTTGAAAAATGTTTACATACAGAGAGAGACAGAAAGAGACAGAGCATGATGAGACAAACATTGTAAGCATAAAATTATCTCAAAACAAAGAGTTGAGACAGATTCTTTAAAATATGTATTTTTGGCAAAGTATCATACAACATCTGGGCACAGTAAGCAAAAGTTTGCCGGCTATAAAATCCCTGTCGCAAGCAGATTACCAGAGGCAGAATTACAGGCTGTCCCCTTCCCCGGATGACAGTCAGCAGTAGCAAAGGCCAGCTTTCAGTGATGTTATCTCTACCATGTGTTGGCAGAACAAGAAGGTAGTTTGAAATTCGTCAGCTGAAGACAGGCAAACAAACGACTTGGAGATGGCTATTAATCTTGGCTCATTTTATAGCAAAAGAGATCTCTAAAAGGCAGCCACTAAGGCAAACCTGCTTTAGAAAACAAAACCAATATAAATCCAGGGATCACTCAAACAGATCCCATGTTGGATTTAAAGTATGCTTTCCCAAACTATGGAACACAGTGGGCATGGAACAAAGTGCAGTATTAGGCAAGTGTTGTTTCCCTCCCTTCAGAATGGCAAGACACCAAAAACATGAGGCTTGCCTCCATATAGTACTCTGGTTAGAGGTGGTCATGTGAATGAATCTTACCTGAAAAGAACAGGACATTGGTGAGTGGGGGATACCTTTATGGGAAAGCCAACAAGAGGATTTTTTTTCCCCTGTATCCAGCAGCAAGAAATCTTACATAAACAGGAAATGGAGTTGTGTGAGCTTGGTTGCTGTAAATGCAGACTTCATTGAAGAAAGATGTCCCATGGTTATTTTTCCCTTGGGCTCTGGGAAAGAAAGCTTAATTTAGGTTTGCCTCCTGACTTTTCATTGTCCATAAATGGCTGCTAGTAGAGGAATCCATGTTTCTGAAAGCATCCATTTTTTAAAAGTCCTCTCTCACTTGCTTTGCCATAACTATTTCAAAACAATGGAGTTTCAGTCTGGAACGGAAGCTGATCACTCTGTGGGAAAGAGTGAGGGCTGACCCACTGAAATTGCTTTGACCTGATGGTTTGCTCTGTTGCTTTGCTCTTCCTCATGCTCCTCCATCTATGCCTGAAACTGTTATGTCAAATGCATTTATTCCTTGCTTCATTTATTCATTAATCCATGTTCCTCAATCAGGCATTTACAGAGCACTTGCAGTAGATCCAGCACTGCTAGAAACATTGAAAGGAAAAAGAAAGAAATGCAAGACATTTCTTGCATTTCTTACCTTTATCCTGTTCATTTGTTATTCTAACTTACTTATGCAAACTAAGAGGTCAAAGTTCAGATGAGTCTCTTTCCTAAACTGACTGTGCATTCATGGAAGGGAGAGATGAAAGAGAATGGAGGGGTTTGGAAAGGCAAAAAAGACACCAAACTGAACCCTAACAAGTATTTGGGATAAGAGTCAGACATGGGTAGGGAAGGGTAATCAACAGTGAGATGCTCTGGCTAAGTACAGTATGTTCAGAGAGCAGTGGTGAGACTGTACCTAGTGTTACAGGAGTTACTAAGAAATAATTTTAGGCAGATAGGGAGGAAAAGGGGTCCTTGGAAAGTTGTTTCTTTTCTTGTCTAGCAGGAAAACCCCAGCTCTTAGAGCCAGGCAGACAACCTTTGATATGCAAATGTAGGCCCTTAGAAACTGGTCCACTCAAACATGGCGATTCAGCCCTGTTCCTCTTGCTTTTGCCCCTACGTGTGCCTGGCAACATGGCTACCCCCACATCTCCCCACGTGTGTAGAACTTCAGGGCACCCTGCAGTTGCATATTAAAAGGCTAGGGTGGGCAGGCCAGTTTCTTCCTATGTGAATGATACATCTAGTCAAACCAATACCCTAAGCCCTACGCAAATAATCAGACACCACCTCCTCCAACCTCCTCATATAACTGGTTGGTATCAACTGCACTGGGGGTTCCCTCTCTTGGCTTTGGAGACCCCCCTTTGCGTCTCTTTACCCCCCTCTTTATCTCTCTGAGAAGAAAGACGCTTCTTCCTTCTTTCTTCTCCCTTCTTTATTGCCTATTGAACTTTCTGGTCCTTAAAACCACTCCCCGTGTGTCTGTGTCATTTTACACAATTCGACGTGAGACAAGAGCCCTGGTGTTCCTCCACTCATCGGAGCTGTATCATTAGGAAACACCAGGGAGAGAAAAGGTGGGAAAATTGTATCTTGTAATCTCCACAATAGTAGGCTCTATGCTGGCCGTATCAAGAGTTCAGCACAAAATCCTCCCCCTCTTCTTCCCTTTCTCTCTCGATCTCTCCTTCGCTTCCCTTCCTTCCAACACATTACTGGGTAGAACACAATGGTATTATTCGGGACTTTGTGTTATTATTCTGAGGATGACGGAATTTAGCCTACAGACTGTTGTGATGTTGCCCCAGATCACTAGCATACCCTCCATTCATTTTTACTAGTTCCTCTATGATTTGATAATTGAAATTTTACAATATTCTTTTAAAAAGGGTTCTGTTGTCAGAAGGGGTTCATTTGAAGCAAGATAGCAGACCTTATTACTGGTAAGCTGATTTCACTCAGAAGTTAGAAAAGGCAAGGAATTCGTCTCTTCTGCCTTCTCTTTCCTCCCTTAAATAGAACATTTAAACTCAAGCAGTCCTGGGCTCTTACTCAAGACGTACAGTAAACCGGTAGCGAAAATGAGAAATAGGATCATGTGCATGACTATTTAAAAGATTATTTTTCAATTAATTTCTTATGCATTCTTGGTAAAGCCCAGAGCAATCTCACGAGAAGAGAGTATGGTATTATCAAAAGAGAAGTACGTCAGTTTGCAAAGGGCTATTTTGCTAAATAGATCAATTTTAAAGTGAATTCCATTTGCAGATTACTGATAATATCTCAGTGTTAATTTTGGTTCAGCCTCTAGCCAGCACTTGTATCTTAGAAGCCCTCTTATTCCCATCCTTGCCGTTTTATACGTAAATGGATAGCCTTTCCATTTTTGCTTTTTAGTCTCTACTGCCGTTAGTGTGAATCCTACCACTGCCCTTCACTCTGTACTTGCTTTAGCCCCAGAGGTTGCCACAAATGTTACACTTTACTTGGTTGTTGTTGAGATAAAGTCTCCCTGTGAGGACCAGGCTGGAGTGCAACGGTGTAATATTGGCTCACTGCAACCTCCGCTTCCAGGATTTAAGCAACATTTCTGTGTTACGTCACGTCACGCTACGTTACGTTGTTATTTTGGAGACAAGGTTTCACTCTATCAGCAGGCTGTAGTGCAGTGGTGTGATCTCGGCTCGCTGCAACCTCTGCCTCCCGGGTTCAAGCCATTCTCCTGCCTCAGCCTCCAGAGTATCTGGGATTACAGGCGACCGCCACCACGCCCAGCTGATTTTTGTATTATTAGTAGAGATGGGGTTTCACCGTGTTGGCCAGGCTGGTCTGCAACTCCTGACCTCAGATGATCTGCCTGCCTTGGCCTCACCAAGTGCTGGGATTACTGCATCCGGCACAAATGTTACACTTACACAGCGTCTAACACCATATATCTCAGCTCTTTCTATGCTAGTGTTTATAGGAAAGCCCAACTATTTTCATTTAAAAATAATGTAAGCTGGGGTAGAAACAAATGTAGGAGCAGAACTGCTTCAAGAGTGGGAGGAGGAAGGGGTAAGAGTTATAAAAGAAAAAAAGAGTTTGAGAAGCACTTCAACCATTTAATAATTTATTAAATGTATTACATTCAATAATGGAATAAATTGATAATTCAGTTGGATTCATTTGCAGATTCCTGGTTTTAAAGCAAATCAATCTGGAACCAGTGAAAAGCTTTAAACCTCCATGTTTAAAATATCTCCTCCACTTGGTATGATGGCTTTAACCTCCCAGTGGTCAGTTGTAAGGTCTAGACTTATTTTGCTCCTCTGTCCTTCAAGATAGACATGTTGCTCAACTGACACAGAGGTCATTATCAAAGTCTCTTTAAGAAGGGTTGTATGGACATTTTTCGTCAGTACCGCACTTTATAGGAATTTGTTTTAAATATTAAAAGTGAAAAATCAATTCTTACATGAATATGATTGAGATGTATTTCTCCTTCAACTTTTTTTCTTTGAAGCTGTGCTTTTAATTGTTTCAAAAAGGGTAACACTGGCCGGGTGTGGTGGCTCACGCCTATAATCCCAGCACTGTGGGAGGCCGAGGCAGGTGGATCACCTGAGGTTAGGAGTTCGAGACCAGCCTGGCCAACATGGTGAAACCCATCTCTACTAAAAATATAAAAAAAATTAGCTAGGTGTAGTGGCGTTAGCCTGTAATCACAGCTATTCAGGAGGTTGAGGCAGGAGAATTGCTTGAACCTGAGAGGCGGAGGTTGCAGTGAGCTGAGATGGTGCCACTGCACTCCAGCCTGGACAACACAGTGAGACACCATCTCAAGAAAAAAAGAAAGAAAGAAAGCTTCAGACAACATTTCTCATACCCATGAATTCTTTGGATTCTTTGGGAGTCGGGGAAGTGTCAAGGGTGGCTGGGGACAAAGTTAGGGGTAGTAATTATGTCCCAGGACCATCCTAACAACATGATACCGTTCTTCTCTTCCAATAATTATATCTCCCCTTTGTTTCTGAGAATTGTGGGCCTCAGCCTCCATGACGCCTCATGTCTAAGGAACAATTTGCTGTTGTTTTCAAGATCTGACTACGCTGAAATCTATAGTCCATAAATTACATTTAATGGAGAGAGTGGGCAGATGATTAAAATGCTTTTTCTAAATTCTTGGAACTGCCTTACTATGGAAGCATACTGACTATTAATCACCAAACTCGGCAGGATTGTGATCTTTGCCTTTTAGGAGGAGTCACATGTATAACAGGTTTGATTTATATTTGTGAGGCTGGTCATTGAGACCGCAGCATCACCAGGACATTTGTGCACATACTGGGGCCTCTTTGTTGAGTTTTACCAACAGAGGCATGTATGAACATTAAAAAAATAAAATAAAACTGAATTACAGAATGATTATGAATGTAGTAAAGAGAGTTTCCACATACTCTAACGCCGTTTCCTTGATGATTAAGATTTTATATTAGTATGACACATTTGTCATAATTAATGAACCAATATTGATACATCATTATTAATTAAAATCAATTCTTAAATCAGGCTTTCTCAGTATTCTCCTTATGTCCTTTTACCTTTCTGGGATCCCATCCAGGATACCACATTATATTTAGTAGCTGTGCTGTGTCTCCAGAGGCTCCTTTGGGTTATGATAGAGCCTGTGATTTTCTTTGTTTTTCACTATCTTGACAGCTCTGAGGAGTTCTGGCCAGGTATTCTCTAGAATGTCCTTCAGTTGGAATTTGTCTGATGCCTTTTTCATGATTAGACTGTGTGAACCCCTAAAATTTGAGACAGGTCTCAGTTATTTTAGAAAGTTGATTTTGCCAAGGTTCAGGACGCATGACCGTGACACAGCCTCCGGAGGTCCTGACAACATGTGCCCAAGGCGGTCATGGCACAGATTGATTTTACACATTTTAGGGAGACATGAGACATCAATCAACATATATAAGAAGTGCACTGGTTTGGTCTGAAAGGGTGGGACACTCCAAGCAGAGCTTTCAGGTCACAGGTGAGAGAGAGAGACAAGCAGTTGCATTCTTTTGAGTTTCTTTTTTTTTTTTTGAGACAGAGTCTAGCTCTGTGACCCAGGCTAGAGCGCAATGGCGCAATCTCACCTCACTGTAACCTCCACCCTTTGGGTTCAAACGATTCTCCTGCCTCAGCCTCCTGAGTAGCTGGGATTATAGGTGCCTGCCACCATGCCCAGCTAATTTTGTGTTTTTATAAGAGACGGGGTTTCAGTATGTTGGTCAGGCTGGTCTGAAACTCCTGACCTCAGGTGATCCACCCACCTCGGCCTCCTAAAGTGCTGGGATTACAGGCATGAGACACTGCCCCCACCTCTTTGGGGTTTCTGATTAGCCTTTCCAAAGGAGGCAATCAGATATGCATTTATCTCAGTGAGCAGAGGGATAACTTTGAATAGAGTGGAGGCAGGTTTATCCCGCGTGGTTCCTAGCTTGAATTCGGCCTTTAGCTTAGTAAGTTTGGAGGCCCAAGATAGTTTCCTTTTACTACTGGGATAATGTATTTTGGAAAGAGAGACAACAGAGGTAAGCAAGCCCACAGAGTTCTCTCTCATCATGACTCATCGAGGGTGCCTGCTGTCGCATGACTTATGACTTTGATGCTCACCTTGATCACCCAGATTGAGGTAGTGTTTGTCAGTTTCTCTCCTGTAAAGCTGTTCTTTCAACCTTCTCCCTGCTGTAAAACCAAAGAAAATGACTGAGGAGAGTCTCCATCATTTCGAGGCTTATTTTTGCCAAGGTTGAGGATACGCCCAGGAAAAAGACACACAACCTGCGGTAGAAGCTGCAACCCATACTTTTTGCAAAGATGATTCTGAGGGCTTCAGTATTTAAAATAGGAAAAGTGGGTGGAAAGGAGGAACAAAAAGGGGAACCGTGTAGACAAAAGAAGCAAGTGGTGCGTTGGCTTGAGGTTTTCATCAGCATTCACTGAATCCATGTTTTACATGTGAAAGGAGCTGGTAGAGGCCAGGCACAGGGGATCACTCCTGTAATCCCAGCACTTTGGGAGGCCGGGGCAGGCGGATCACGAGGTGAGGAGTTTGAGATCATCCTGACTAACATGGTGAAACCCTGTCTCTACTAAAAATACAAAAATTAGCTGGGCGTGGTGGTGCGTGCCTGTAATCCCAGCTACTCAGTAGACTGAGGCAGGGGAGTCACTTGAACCTGGGTGACAGAGGTTGCAGTGAGCCAAGATCTCCTGACTGTACTCCAGCCTGGGTGACAGAAGGAAACTCCATCTCAAAAAAAAAAAAAAAAAAAAAGAAAGAAGTGGGCAGAGGCATTGGTCTGCTCAGTGAGTCTGCATTTTTGCATGAGAGAAAGTAAACACAGAGTAGAGGAAACAGTCAAATACACTTTCATCTCCAGTGAGCAGAGGGATGTCTCCTGGTCCTGTCTTTTTCCTGTCTTTTACCTGTAAAAAGAAGTTGTTAATTTACATTGTCGAGGTGAAACTCAACAGAACTCTGCTTTAGGGTAAAGATCTTGGGGCCCAGAAAGAATGTTTTTGTGAGGCAATTGTGAGGGAAACCCTCTGGGGAGGTATGTGGCCTCTGTCTTTGCAGTTAACTATTTAGGAAGAAAATGGGAGGCAGTTTTGCCTGACTCAGCAAGCTTAACTTTTTCCCTTGGCATAGTGAGTCTGGGGCCCCAGATTGTATTTTCCTTTCTATACCAAACTCACTTCTTGGAAAGAGGTCACTGTGTGGATCTTCAGAGAGGAGAGTTACGGTTCACCTTCTTAAGAGCAAAGTGCCCACGTAGGTGATTTTGAATTCTTCCATGTGGGAACTTTATCTGTTCTCCCCATTTATTTATTCAATCATTTATTTATGTAAGTGTGGATTCATGGATATTTAGTTTACATTTTTGGGCTATAATCCAATACGACTTTATTTATTTATTTATTGCTCAGATTGGTCTAGCCTTGGCCATCGAGAGCTCTTTCATTTGGCTCCCATGTCCTTTCAGCAAGCCTTCATCAATGTGCGCTTTTTATTGTTCGGGAACTTCCTTACTTTCTGGCACTACAAGATGAGCCAAGCTTATCTTGTCTATTTCCTGCCCCAATCCAAGGATCTGCCTTTTCTCCAAGGAACCCTGGCTCCTTTGATTGAAGACTGATAATAGAAACCAAGATCCAGATGATCAGTGTGTTTGTTTCTACCGTTATGTTCATGTAAACCTTTAAAATCTGAGTTTCCTCTGGAATTTCTATGCTGATTTATTTAAAATGCCACCTTATTTATTAATCACTGTCCACAAACCTACAAATTCTGGGATTATGAGATAGTCTGAGTACTTCATCAACATCAATTCTTAAAATAGTATGAAGAAAATCTAATCTCTGGAATTGGATGAGAATAAAATGTAATTTGAGGTGGCAGTAGAAGAAAAGTGAAAATTACTGTTTTATGTCAATATTGTGTCAACAAGCAGGCTTCTTCAATTATAAGGTTAAAAAAAATTTCCTCTTTAGAAAAAGAGAAATAAAAGTACTTTGCAGAGGAAGATTTATTTTCTAAACTGTCTCTGGATTGTTTCTGCATCCTCAGAACAATCTGATGCAAATTTAGACAGCAAATAGATTTACCTTTGGTAGACCACCACCGCTTTCTCCCACTTAGTTTCTCTTCATTTGTATTTTATAAGTAAATATGATTTGAGCAATTAGTATGAGGACAAGTCAAAGAAGTCCATGATTCTGGCTCCTATTGCTGTATCAGAAGTTGTCCTGAAGCTTCGTGGTACAAAATGACAGTCATTTTATTTTGCTTACTGTTTTGTGGATCAGAAATTCAGGGAGGGTTCAGCTGAGGCAGGTGAGGAGACAGCTGAGAGAATCTGTAGGCTGGAACCACCTGTGTGAGAAATGCAGATGGGCGACGAAAAACAGGACAGCTTGCCTTCATTCTTGCTCCTCCCTGCCTCCTGGTGCCTCCCCTTGCCAGGCACGAATCAGAAGCAAAATGGCAAGGGAGTCTCCAGCCCCAGCATCACATAGTAGGCAACAGAGAGTGGGCTTGGAAATGAGAGAAAGTAGAACATCACTAGCACAGTGAAACTTTATGAATAGCCAAAGGCTTCTTTAAATGCCAAAACTTCTATCTATTGTATTGTATTGTATTGTACTGTACTGTATTGTATTTTTGAGACAGGATCTTACTCTGTTGCCCAAGCAGAAGTGCAGTGATGATTTCAAGCAGTGTTTGTATACAAAATATTTTCAGGACTTCTCTTTCTTTTTTTTTTTTTCTGTATTTAGGGAAAAAAAGTTAGGCTTTAACTTTGAAGACAATTGTTGTCTTAACATATGGTCACGTTATAACTGTGAGATGCTAGTGTTTAGAAGATCTGAACAGAAACTTTTATTTTTACTCAACCAGTCTCCAAGCATTTAAGCAACAACTGATTTCAGAGATGATATGAGAAAGTTGTCGTGCAAAAGTATCTTGAAGAGTAAGCCTCGATGGTCAATTGTACCTTCCACAAATACAGACTGATTGATTTTTATCTTTCTTTTATTCTTGGGCTGCAGAGTAACCTAAAAACATATTTCTGCATAATCTGTGGATCACTCTTAAAAACTCCTAATATGAATCTCAAAATGTAGCTAATAAATTTTATCAAAGAAAATACCTTGACTTCACACAGTCTATTTAAACACAAAGAAAAATGATTTCTCTTTGGTGAATGGCAGGTTTGATTTTCACTGGATCCTGAGTCTTTATCCTCTCTCTTAAGGAAGATTACGCCATTTTAGATTGTTTTACTCAATGCAGAGACGCCTTTGTCGGCACAGAAATGTGTCTGGGTGACATATGTTGTGCCCCGATATCTGCACTTTCTTTTGGAATTATTTTTAGGGTGCAGATTTCCCTCCCTATGGATTTCATTTGTCTGATTTATTTTAATCTCTAATTGCGGAATACTGCATTTAAACTCAGAGTCCTGTGAATGGACTGATAGATAGGAGTCCTTTAGAAGGAATCTGATCTCTGGAGTCACTCAGTGGAACATAAGATGTTCTCGCACATTCACAGAACAAGTTCTTTTTTACAAATGTATATATGTATTTAAAAAAAAACTTTTTTAGGGACAGGATCTGGCTCTGTCACCCAGGGTGGAGTGCAGTGTCACAATCATGGCTCACTACAGCCTTGAACTCCTGGGTTTGAGTGATCCTCTCACCTCAGCCTCCTGAGTAGCTGAGATTATAAGTGCATGCCAATGCACTCAGATAATTTTTAATATTTTTGTTGCGATGGGATCTCACTATATTGTCTAGGCTGGTCTTGAACTCCTGGCCTTAAATGATTCTGCCTCCTAAGCCTCCGAAAGTGCTTGAGATTACAGAGGTTAGATATTAATGACAGTTGAGAAAAACAGATTTGAACTGTTTAAATCATGAGAGAAAATGAGAGCCATATTTTTTAAAAAGTGCAACAGTGAGGAAAAGATAGAGAATAGTACTTTGGGGACCAAGGAAAAAAATAAAACTGAGGAATTACTCAGAGAGTTAGAAAGAGAATCATAAGAAAATGGTACCAAAGTGAAGGGAACACTTTGAAGTAAAAGTGAGTGTTCAATTGAAAGATCAAAGAAGATGAGAATTGAACATTAGTAACTGATAGCTCTTTCATCTGACTCTAGACAAATAAAATGTGACAACTCCATTTAAACTTGGGTGTGTCCAGTTCTACAACCTGCGATCTTTCTATCATACCGTACTACTTGCTATGAAAACAAACTTACAAACAAACTCGAGGTGCTGAAAAGACCAGTCAAATACTTACTGATAAATACATGCACTAATCAAATGAACACTGATTTCATGACCGCTCTGATCCAGCACGATTCTAGACACTAAATGTAGAGTGCAAATAAATAAAGTGGATGTGATCTTGGCACCTTACCCAAGCTTCCAGTCTTGGGAAGTGGATTGATATCAATTAGTCATATTTAGTAAGTATTATGAAGGAAAAATAACATGGGATATCATAAATAAAAATAATAAAAGGATCTATCAGGACCCAACCCAGTATAAGCTTCAATTATGGCATTATATTTGAGCTGAGGTCTTGTAAATGGTAGAAGTTACTGAGGTGGGTTGGGCTGGGGTGGGGACTTGCATGATAAAAAGAGAATGACTGTGAAGTGCAGAGAAACTGGAATAGAGGGTTCAGCATGGCCAGATTATGCAAAGAGTGGTAAGCTGTGTTTGAAGGTCTCTATTTAAGTGTAAGGAGAAGACTTGATAGGGTATTTATATTTAATTTCCACACTGCCTTCTGACCCACATCTTCCTATTTTGAAAAGAATTGTTATATTTCCTGGTAGTAAAGTGCAGCTGCAGATGATTTTTTCCTTCCTCTTTGCTAAGCCAATTTATCACTCTGTGGATTTACCTTAATATCCTCAGCACTGTAATAGCTATGATTTAGGACAAATCCTAGAGTTAGGAGAACACTATTGGTATCATTCCACCCTGCAGACGCGGCCACACCAACATAGTATTACAGTAGAAAGGAAAGTGAAAGTTGCGGGAATTGAAGAGACAGTGAGCTTCCTTTGTCTAAAATACAGTAAACCCAGCTGTGAGTATACATTTCTCTTTGGAGAACGCAATGCCAGATTTGTCCTAGCAAGAATTAGGGGGCCAGGTGTGGTGGCTCACCCCTGTAATCCCAGCACTTTGGGAGGCCAAGGCAGGCAGATCACCTGGGGTTAGGACCTGACCAACATGGTGAAACATCGTCTCTACTAAAAATACAAAAAAAAAAAAAAAAAAAAAAAAACTAGACAGGCATGGTGGTGCATGCCTGTAGTCTCAGCTACTTGGGAGTCTGAGGCAGGAGAATCGCTTGAACCTGGGAGGTGGAGGTTGCAGTGAGCCAAGATTGCACCGTTGCACTCCAGTCTGGGCCACAAAAGCAAAACTCATTCTAAATAAAAAAAAGAATTAGGTTAACAATCATAAATCTAAAATGTCTTTTGTAGTCTGGAGACTCACTAAATCAGTTTACCACGTGAGTCTTTGCCCGGGACACAAAACTATACGGCTCAGATGAGCAATTGCCCTAAACTTCACTCATTGCGGATGGAGTTGGGAGTTCCTCTGTTTGGCACTGTTTGAATTGTGATTCTAGTCATGACTCTTTATTATTTCCTGGTCCCACCTAGATTCAGTCACTCCCAATTCTTATCTGAGACTCTCATATTGGTTCTTTTAATTTTCTTTCTATTTGCAGCAAGTTGCTATGCAAAACATAGTATGCCTCTTGATTGCATCATCCACTCTAAATTCTGCAAGTCTCTCTCGTCAGCTCGGGCCTGTTTTCCATGCCACAATCCTACATCTCCAGTTGCTTACAGGATATGCATTTAGATACTATCTGTTACGGGTTGAATTGTGTCTCTTCAAAATTCATATGTTGAAGTCTTATCCACCTGTACCTCAGAGTATGACTATTTGGAGATACAGTCTTTTAAGGGGTCATTAAGGTAAAATGAGGTCATATGGGTGAGACTAATCCAGTATGATAGGTATCCCTATAAAAAGAGATTAGAACATAGACACAAAGAGAGGAAAGGTTACAAAGGGAGAAGAGGGTCACTTGCAAGCCAAGGAGGAGAGAGACGGCAGAAGAAATCAACCCTGGCACCACGTTGGTCTTGAACTACACTCCACAATTGTGAGAACATGAGTTGATGTTGTTTAAACCATCCCAACTATGGTACTTTGTTATGGCAGCCCAGCAAACGAATATAGCATCCTGGATTCAAAGTCATCTTACAACACTGAGTCATCCCATCACCCTCCTCTAAGAGTAATTCCTCTTTCCCAAGGCTAAAATTGCAAGCTCTTACTCAGTATTTGTTGTGGATTTATTAGAGGTCAAGCATTGAAGGTACATAGTCCCTGTCCCATAAATCTCCCATTTCACTACAGCCCCCCTCAGCTCATACCTCTCACTGACACTTCCATTATCTCTACCACCCTGAAAACAAACCATGCAGTTATTTGCTATTTATCCATCTTTCACCTTTTCCTTCTACTCAGTCATAGATTTCCAATGAGTGTTTCATGGCATGCTTTTTGCAGTTAGTCAGACTGCCACACCTTCCCTGGATTACTGGTATAGTCTCCTAATGGGTTTCTCCTTATCCACGTCTTTGCCCTTGCTTATCTTCTATCCATTCAATATACCAAACATTCTGCAAATATAACTTTCACCACCTTATTCACACTCCTTTCTCAAGAACCTCTCTTACAGGAAAGGTAAAGATAAATATATGTCAGCCTGAGTCACTTAGGAGTAAATTTCATGTTTGATGTTTCAACATAGGCAGGGCTTCACCTGTAGGTGGGCATCCGAGGTCTCTCATTGATGAATGTTACGTCCTTCCACGCAGTCTTCTTCACACTGGCTTCTTAGGCTAGCGAGGAGTGTTCACCTTTTGAGTTAGGTAAATGTTTGAACTATAATTGCTTTGACAACTGCACTTTTTCTCTGTAAGTTCTCTAAAGTCGCATATATATACACATGATCAATCCAGATCCTAGAAATAATTCAAATCATAATGAGGTATGAGTCCACCATTATAAGTTTGACTGCCTTAAACTTCTTTTATATATTAAAATTATTTCTAAATTAATTTTAATACCATAAATGTATGCTTTTATTTTATTTTATCTTATTTTTTGAGATGGAGTCTTGCTCTGTCGCCCAGGCTGGAGTGCAGTGATGTGATCTTGGCTCACTGCAACCTCCGCCTCCCAGGTTCAAGTGACTCCCCTGCCTCAGCCTGTTGAGTAGCTGGGATTTCCTGCCACCATGCCTGGCTAATTTTTGTATTTTTAGTAGAGACATGGATTCACCATGTTGGCCAGGATGGTCTCGATCTCCTGACCTCGTGATCTGCCCACCTCTAAGAGAATGAGTAATAAATACAGAAGTCCTATCTCACCTGCCCTCTCAAATTATGCACTAGGAACCACAAGTCTCATTTGTCAGCTCCACCATTTGCATTTTTTTTCAAAGCTCACCCTTCACCAGCCCCTCCAATGATTTCACAATAAAGAAAGGAGATTTGGCACACTCAAACACACGAATTCAGTGGTGATGTAAAAATGATGGAAAAGAGCATAAATAACTTTTCAGAAGATTGGCATGGGGTTTATGGTGTTGCATGTGAAAGGGTGAATTCTAAAATAAACTCATGCTAATAAGAAGACCAAGCTAGTGCTTGGTGTAGGTGAGGAAGATCACAAAAATGCTGTTTCTCCTGCTTTGGGAAATGCCTGACCTCCTTCAGATCAACACAAAAAATCAGCAGAGGCCGTAATGAAACGGTCCTTTCCATCAGAAAGAATTCACTATTTCTGACCTAATCTATGTGCCACAGGCTAGAGTGAAAATCTCTCCTTCTCTCTTTCCCTGTCTCTCTTTCTCTCTTAATTTCGCAAGACCTGTGTGTAAACTGACCTCTACAAAAATTAAAAGAATTACCCAATGTAACTCACCTTTTTGCCTTTTCCTCCAGGTTTTCTCTTTTTTTTTCCTATTTGCTTTTCCACCGATCAATTTCCTTTTTCACGAAATAAGAAATCAAAACTCTGTGACATCTAAAATGCTGTCCACATATTGCCATCTGTGGCCACAAGCTTGACGCTATGTCAGGAGTTACAAAGAATATTATAATTCCCCCTTGCTGGGAATATTCAGTCTAAGTTGCAATGGTAAACAATACAATTAAAACAATAAATTTTTTTAACTAAGGAATGTATTTTGCTCTGAATGGCAAATAAGAGAAACTGTAAATGTGGTAGAGAGAAAACAATGATCTCTAAGGTATTGGGGATTCTGGAAGAATTTGCCCGAGTTGAACTTTGGAAATCAAGGAGAAGGACTAGAAGGAACATTCTAGGAGGGAAAACTGAGTGAGGCATCTTGTGGGACACCTGGAGGATCAGAAGGTTGTGGACATGCCAGGGGGAATTCAGATTTCAGATAAGAAGGTTGTGGAAAAAGTTCAAAGAGGAATGCTGAGACCACATTATGAAGGATTTTAAATACCAGGCTGGGAGTCTGTGCTCTGCTTTTAGGTTAATGCATCTCAAAAATTTCCCCAAGGGTGGTAAGAATATTGGAATGCTCCTAGCCTCATTTGACTGCAAAAATTTTGAAGTTTTATCTAACAATGTGTAATGGATTATTTTTAATACTAAAATAATGTCCATGAATGTGATAATGTCAGTTGCATTCTACTGAATCATATTTATTTTCATTGTTCTATAATAATTATGATTTTCTCTTATTGAAACTTCTGGAAAATTCAACCTCCAGAATGTCTTTTCTTAGAGCTTTAATTAGAGCTTGAAGTACCCCATACTTCTAAGAATCCTTGAGGTAAGAGCATTCCAAATAAAAAGCACCAGCCTTAGGCCACAGAAAATCACTGTACATATTTTGAAAAGAGACTCACACACTAGTTGAAGCTAAGACATCCTTTTTTTTTTTTTTTTGAGACAGTATCTCACTCCTGTTGCCCAGGCTGGAGTGCAGTGGCACAATCTTGGCTCACTGCAACCTCTGCTTCCCAGGCTCAAGCAATCTTCCCATCTCAGCCTCCCAAGTAGCTGGTACCACGGGGGCATGCCACCGTGCTGGGCTAATTTTTGCATTTTTTGGAAAAAACGGGTTTCACCATGTTGCCCAGGCCGATCTCTAACTCCTAGGTTTAAGCAATCTGCCCACTTTGGCCCTGAATCTGTCAACATGCAATTTCCATCCTTTGATCTTGTCTTCTGGGAGCAGCACAAAATTGTGGCTTCCTTGAAAACTCTTCATATATTCAAAGATCGCTCTCAAGACTGCAAGTCAACCTGGAATAGGCAGATGAAGCAGCTGGAAAAAAGAGCTCTTGACCTACCAACAAACAGTAAGCACTTAGGGGAACAAATGAAAAACTGTATGTGCATAAGGTTACTTATAGAAATTTGAATAGAAAAAAAAGCAATCACAATAATTAGATGACCATCACTGGGAGATTAAGAAAATTACTGCGTATGCAAGAACACAAAACCAAACACCGCATGTTCTCACTCATATGTGAGTGCTGAACAATGAGAACACACAGACACAGGGAGGGGAACATCACACACCAGGGCCTGTCGTGGGGTGGGGGACTAGGGGAGGGATAGCATTAGGAGAAATATCTAATGTAGATGACGGGGTGATGGATGCAGCAAGCCACCATGGCACGTGTATACCTGTGTAACAGGCCCACACTTTCTGCACATGTACCCCAGAACTTCAAGTATAATTGGAAAAAAGAAAATTACCGCGTGTGTTTATCATGTAATGTGATGCTGCTACAGTCATGTGATACCAACAATAGGGCTATGTTCTGAGAAATGCATTACTGGGCGACTTTATCCTTGTGCAAATATTGGACTGTACTGACGCAAACCTGCACAGCATGGCCTGCTACTGCACGCCTTGGTTATAAGGTATAGCCTATTGTTCCCAAGCTATAAATCTGTACAGCATGTGTCTTTACTTAGCAGTATAGATAATAGCAACATAATGGTAAGTGTTTGTGTATCTAAACATAGACAAGGTACAGTGAAACTATGGTGTAAAAATAAAGTATGGTGCACTTGTATAGGACACTGACTGTGAATGGAACTTGCAGGACTGAAGGTTGCTCTGGGTAAGTGAGTGAATGTGAAGTTCTAGAACATTACAGTACCCTACCACACATGTTACAAACACTGTACACTTTGGCTACATTAAATTTATTTTTTTTTATTTTATTTCCTCAGTGATAACTATGGGCTCATATTCTCAAGACCTCCTGGTGCTGTGTAATGGGCAAATTTTTTTTAAGTAATAATAATAATAAATTAACCTTAGCTTCCAGTTACATTTTTACTCTATAAACTTTTAAATTTTATTTAACTTTTTTACTCTTTTATAATAACATTCAGCTTAAAACATAAACACATTGCACAGCTGTATGAAAACATTTTCTTTCTTTGTCCTTATTCTATAAGCTTTCTATTTTAATTTTTAATTTTTCTACTCATTAAACATTTTTGTTAAAAACTAAGACACAAAAACCTAGGCCTACATGAGGTCAAGATCACCAATATCACTGTCTTCCATCTCCACATCTTGTCCCAAGGGAAGGTCTTCAGGGGCAATCACACGCATGAAGCTGTCATCTCCTGTAATAGCAATGCCTTCTGAAATAGCTCTTGAAGAAATGCCTCAGGTTGTTTTACAGTGAACTTTTTTGCACATAGAAGGAGTATGCTCTAATATAACAATGAAAAGTATAGAACAGTAAATACATAAGCCAGTAACATAGTTGTTTATTATCATTACCAAGCATTATGCACTGTACATGATTGTATATGCCAGAGTTTTATATGACGGGCAGTACACCAGCATCACCACAAACATATGAGTAATGCATTGCTCTACAATCTTGTAAGACCTATGTGGTCACTGGGTGACAGGAATGTTTACAGCTCGACCATAATCTTATGAGACCACCCTCGTAAATGTAATCTGTCATTGACCAAAACATCATTACATGGTGAATGACTGTATTAAAAATAAGGACGTAATGACACGTTTTTTGACCAGGAAAAATATTAATGGCATATTGAGTAAAAGAAGCTGCTCATAAAACAGGTATGTCATTCTACTTGGAAAAATTATAAACATATATCCATGTTTATAAATATGTATGAAGAGATAATGAATATCTAATCTATGCTTAATATTGAATGGTATTTGGATGGTGGGATTGGAAATATTTTCTTGAATATTTTTCTTTTTATAGGTCAACAGAAACCCTTACGATTTTTCCCGAAAGCAATATAGCTATTTTCAAAATAAAAATACAAGAAATGACTGCTTAGTACACAGTTGGCATTTAATACACATTTGCTAAGCTGAAACCTGAAGGTAAAAATAAAACATTACCTAAGTCCTCTAAGAACAAAGAGAGAGAGAATAAAAGAGTAGGGTAGGGGTGGGGAGGGACAGTGGGGGGTGGGGAGCTGGGGAGGGATAGCATGGGGAGAAATACCAGATATAGGTGATGGGGAAGAAGGCAGCAAATCACACTGCCATGTGTGTACCTATGCAACAATCTTGCGTGTTCTTCACATGTACCCCCAAACCTAAAATGCAATAAAAAGTATATATATTAAAAAAAAAGAGTAGGGTGTGTGTGTGTGTGTGTGTGTGTGTGTGTGTGTGTGTGAGAGAGAGAGAGAGAGAGAGAGAGAGAGAGAGAGAGAGCGCTTGAAAAATAAAAGAAAATTTTTTTCAGGGTGGTCTGAAAGGAGCAAGAAACAAATTAAGTAAAATGTCAACGCTGAATTAAAAAGGTAAGATTCCCCAATGAGAGATAATCTAGATGGTGGAACTGAACCACACGGGAAGTCAGCAAGAGCCTATTGCTTGAGTCGTTTTGGAAAAATAGAAACAAAATGAAAACTTTTGCAGTTTCTGAAAGTTGACCTTTCAGACGCCCACCTTCATTTCTTCCATTTGTTATAAGAATACTGAAAAGGGTCAAAATTGTATGTCAGATTTCTCCTACGTGGCTTAAGCCTAAGGTGAAGCATCTCCGTTTAGAAGTGTGGCCGCTCCGGGACTAATCTGGGCACAGCATAACCTTTCCTCCCAGTGGAATGTGTTCTTTGTCAGATTCTAGCCTCGGGCCTTTACAGCTGGCTATGCCCCAGTCTGTTGGGTACATCATGGAAAATGAGGTCCTGTGTTAGCCACACGTGGGCTGTATTTGAACAGTACGTTATGGCTTCCTGCCTGTGTGTAGGTTTAGAGAAGGTCAAGACACATCTGGTTCTAGTCTATTCTCACAGTTGGAGCAGGAAGAAAGTGGGTTCTGAAGATACTGGTTTCTGACCACTAAGGAGGGGGCTATGAGGTTGTCTTTCATAGACTGAAAACAAAAAAGCATTTTAGCATTTATTCTTTCTCCTTTTTATTAGTGAAAGCTGGTCTTTGAAACTCACATTTCAAGCCACAGATATAAAACCCAAAACCAGCCTTTGGCATTGGACTCATTATCCAGGCTCACCATTGCACCTTAAGACGTGATAGTACTCTTATTTGGAAATACGTATCTTCCTGACCTCAGGCTCAAAAGCCTTCCCATGCCCCAGTAATCCCAAGCCAAAATAAATAAATAAACAAAAACAAAAAACCCACCTTTCAGTTGACACTGCTACCTCTGTAACTCTAATCATAGTTTTACACTCCAGTTTCTTCTTGCCTCTGCTCATTTCTTACAGTGGCCTGCATCCAACATCTTCATTCAGCTGCCTGTCTTCAATCTACCTTCAATTGCTATGCTCTGACTTTCACCCTGACCACTCCATTAAACTCAGCTGCTCCATCCAAGGGGGTCTTGTTCTCAAATTCCACACGCGTCTTTGACATCAGTGAAATGTCTGACCCTGGTATCCATTTACTTCTTGAAGCTCTTCTACCTGTTTCCATAACATTGCATCATCCTGTTTCTCCTCCTATTTCTCTTCCTATTCCTTCATTCTGCCTTCATGACACATTTTTCTCTTTTACTACAGGTCTTCATAATCCTCTCAGCTTTTCTTTCTCATTCTAATTCTCTTGGAGAATTAGCCACTATCAATATATCAGTATATTTACACAGATAGTACCATTCTATTCAAACTACCCACCACAAACTTACAAACATGATATGCTTAAATCAAACTAGTTTTCTTCCAAATTCATATCCAGTTTACAAACTCATTCCCAGTGGTCTTGCTCCAGCTACCATCTTCTCAATCTTGAAGGACAGAAGCTTTATGATTATATTTTGTTTTTCCAATTCCTTTTTTTATATGTCTGTATTTTCCCCCAAATCTTCCTCTTTCTTTGAAATTACCACTCAAGTGATCTTCCTGTCCATCTCTCCTTTCAGTTGTACAGGTCTGTAATTTTGAAATACAGCATGTGCACAGAAGAGAGTATAAAATTTATAAATTACAAGAGTAAACAATGAAATGAACACCAGTGAATTGACTGCCAGATTAAGGTATTAAACATTTCCAGAACAATACTGCAGTTGTGGGTTACCCCAAAAGTTTGTCCTCTCTGCACACAATTCAACTGGTACACTGTAGTCAGACTAATTTTCTTGAAATATTACCTGTATTGAATTATTCTATTTCCCAAGAACATGTAATGATTTACCATTGGTAAATGAAAACTGCTAAGTTTTCGGTGTTTTCAAAGCAGTCAAATATCTAACCCTATTCAATTGTTTCTTTTTAACTTAGTAGCTCACCGCAGAAATCAAGTCAGACTATATACTATGTGTGTTTTGGTAAAGTCATCTGGGCTAGTTTCTTATATCTTTGCTGCTGAGATCCCAGAACCTTTTGCCTAAGCATCTTTGATAATAGGATGGAACTCAGTCCAAGTAAAGAGCACCTCTCCCATGATTTTTTCAGGGCTTGGGGTGGCTTTAAACTCAATAACCAGTGAGAAGACATTTTATTTATAAACTGTAGAAAATAATTCTAAACAGGGAATAAACTGATTTCATCTTATTTTTTGCCTGAAGCTTTTGTGTATAAATCACTGCAGAAATTTCACAGGAATAAAGCATTTCCTTCCTCACATCTGAATTTACATTGACTTTAAAATGAAACTAATGACAATAAATGTGAGTTGTTGAAGGAAAAAAATCTAATTCAAAGGGGGTTTGATAATGTCTTTACTCATTTATTTTCTCAGTAGAGAATGTGTATTACAAACATTTTTCTGTTTTTATCCCTGAAACTAATCTCCGCTGCTAGGTCAATCTCAAGAGGATTCTATGCACATATGTACTGGGGAAGTTTCTGTTTAGAAACCAGATATAACGTCAAACTTCATCCTGCTTAGATTTTTATAAGCATCCCACATTGTTGTGATAACTGAGATAAACTGAAATTTTTCTTCGCTTTTGAAAGCCGGAATGATAAAAATATGGTAAATGTTTAAAAGCTAGATTTTAAGGTTGTTTCCCAAGCTGGCAAGAGTTTTAATATTGCATGAACTGTGCTTTAACATTTTCTGTTATGATTAAAGACTCTTTTTAGAAGATGATAATTACCTATTAAAACCACTCTTGGTTCACAAATTGATTTTAGATGGCAGGTAAGGATTTTTTTTTTTGCAAAATGAGGCTCAAAAATTTGGGCAATCGTTCACAATATTTGTTCTGATTAAATTGTCCCATAGAATATTGACAGCTAGCATGTACTATTTTCCCACATTCCTGGGAGTATCTGAAATAAAGGATGATGAGTTCTGCCTCACAATCCTAATATGAAATTAAATAAAGGACGAAATAGTAGGTGAAAGATATCAAGCATTGTATTGAAAGAATCCCATGTTGTTCACCATACCCACCGTCATTCACTCTTCTCCTTCCCCATTCATTTTATTTTGAAATACATCTTGAGTACAGAAGAGTGCATACAGTCTATGTGTATAATTACGAGAGTAAACACTAAAATGAACACCTGTATCTTGACTGCTCGATTAAGGTGTTGAGCAATTCCAGAACCATAGAAATCCCGAGTGTACTTCCCTTTCATTGTTCTCTTCTTGGGCTAGGATGTGAAACCTCAGGATGCACTTGCTTCCTCAGGCCCCTTCTGCGTAAAATTATTTCTGGAAACAGCCTGATAAACCTCTTATTGGCATTCCCACCTAACCTTACCTCTCTTCATGTGCTGGCTTTGCCTCCAAGTGCTCAGACTACAGTTGTGCCACATTCTGCCTTCCAGACATCCAGTCCCACCTGTTTTGCATCTGTATCAGTCAGGGTTCCAGCAAGAAATAGATAGTACATTCAAATTCTTGAGGAGAATTTAATAGAGAAATTTTTTTTTACAGAAATGTGAGCAGAATTTAGGGTAATCAGTACAAAATCATACATTATCCCTGGGCCAGCAGTGGAGGAGAAGCCATACCATCCTCCTATGAAGGGCCCTAAAGAATAGAGTGACTTCTGCAGCCCAGAACCGAGGAGGACGGTACAGCCTGAAGTGGCTCATAGCCTTTTGCAGGACACAGTCTCACTGGCAGGGAGAGACTCATGGGGTACCTTGACCTCTTGAGGCCTACTCCTCACCCCAGTGACAGCCCAAATGAGAGAGATAGGGCAAGGGAAGCCTTCCATGCAGCCATGGACCAGCCATGGACCATCCATGGACCAAGCAGGTGGATATGAGTGGGGAATAAATCTGGAGGCATCCATGGAAGTCTTCCATCATGGCTTCTAAGGCATCAGTAACAGAGGAGCTTCAGAAAACATCCCTAGCTCTAGTGTCTTCAAAAGGAAGGGAGACTTGCCGATCTGTCTCACTTATTTTCCTATGTTGTTGGTTTTAATTTAATATCTGATTCCCACCTTTCTTGGGATCCTCCAAAGACCCCTCTGCCCATTGTCTTGCAACCTGATCTTCTGAATACAAAACTGCTACATGACATCTTTGTTTGTTTGCTTGTTTTTTGAGAGGAAGTCTCACTCTGTTTCCCAGGCTGGAGTGCAATGGCGTGATCTTGGCTCACCACAACTTCTGCCTCTCGGGTTCAAGCTATTCTCCTGCCTCAGTTTCCTGAGTAGCTGGGATTACAGACACCTGCCACCACACCTGGCTAATTTTTGTATTGGTCAGGTGATCTCAAACTCCTGACCTCGTGATTCACCCGCCTTAGCTTCCCAAAGTGCTGAGATTACAGGCATGAGCCACTGTGTCCAGCTTTACATGATATCTTTTAACATATGTCTGGCCAGACAGCACCCATCTTTTAAGGCCCATATCAGATAATACTATTTTCTGGGGAACTTAGTTAGTGACATATCCCCAGAAATGTCTTTTGCTCCCAACTCTTTTTGCACCTATAATCCATATCCATGTTCTCCAAATCTTTTTACTTTATTTTATTGAGACGGAGTCTTGCTCTATCTCCAGGCTGGAGTGCCCTGGCGTGATCCCGTCTCACTGCAACTTCCGTTTTCTGTTTCAGGCAATACTCCTGCCTCAGACTCCCAAGTACCTGGGACTACAGGCATACACCACCACACCCAGCTAATTTTTCGTATTTTTAGTAGAGACATGGTTGGCCAGGATGGTCTCAATCTCTTGACCTCATGATCTGCCTGCCTCAGTCTCCCAAAATGCTAGGATTACGGGCATAATCACGGCGTGATCATGGTGCCCAGCCTCTCCAAACTTTTTGATTACAGAGCCTTTAAAGAAAAAAAAATTAAGCATAGTTTTCTAATCTTCATTTAGTCATATGTTTATAAATATGCATGTGCAGTTCTAATAGATACACTATTTAAAAGGACACATCATTAGACATTGAAATAATAAATTAATATGAATAAAAGTTCAAACTCTTTTTTTCACCCACCTCAGTTTTCACCACTTTGATGACTTGATCTTCCTCCATCTCTAGTGCTTATTTCTATTTTTTTGTGTTTATGATATTTTGAGCTTCCTTCACAATGCAAAGTTCTAGACTATTATAATCACCTTTTTATAAAAATGAAGTAGTATACAGAAGCATCAATATGCGGTAAGGGTGGTAAGCTTATGTGTGTGTGTTTGAAACTTTTGTGTCGCTTGTGTGAGGGAATGTGTGTGTGTGTGCCTGCGTTCACCTGTACTTGTGTGGGGTGTGTGTGTGTGCCTGTGTTCACCTGTACTTGTGTGGATTGTGTGTGCCTGTGTTCACCTGTACTTGTGTGGGGTGTGTGTGTGTGCCTGTGTTCACC